>JAXDDW010000010.1:1715000-1890000 GCA_034670385.1 Hoplostethus mediterraneus | reverse complement strand
GTTACACCTGATTCATGAAGTGTTTGTTTCCCTGGTGGTGGCGTTCATTTTACCATTCATACTTTTTTTCTTAACAACACATTTTTCTCCCTCAGTGTTTTCCACACTTGTTTTGGGCCCCCGACACCCCCTACGTCATGCTGTAGCGTAGTATTGATGTTCCAAACAGAAACATCATTTGGTGTTGAATCTCACCTCAGAGTTCACCGTTCACTCTCTGACCCGTACACTCTCACCCACTTAGCCACTTCCCCAACACCCCTTTCCTCTAAACACCTTTTTGCACACTACCACCTAAAATCCACCGCCCCTCATCTCTCCTTCCACGCTAACTCGCTCCCTTCCTTGCATCCTTAACCCCGCCCCCCCCCCCCCCTCTCTCTCTCTTTTGGATGCTGCGCCAGCTCGGCAGCGTTGGAAGCCAAGTCCTCGACAGGTCATTTGACTCCCGGTTGTCAGTGGAGTATGCTATTACCACAGCACCCGCTTCGCCCTCTCTCTCCAACCTGAAACTGAAATGTGCAGCGTCATGCCCCCCCCCCCCCCCCCCCCCCCCCCCACCCAGCAGGGCCAAAACCTGCAGAGGGCAGGGATGGACAAAACAGAGGGCAGGAAACAGAACAGAAATTAATTTGAGTTAAAGGTGCCACTTGCAACATTTGAACATAAATCATTACCACATTCATTTTAAGACATTAGTGAATAAATCTGAGATGAAAATCTGTACAACAGGAAGAGAGCGCTGTTCTTCCGGAGCGCAAGATTTCAGACTCAACGGCAGATGGTGGAAGGAGAGAAAGGCAGATGGAAAAAAATCATTTCCAATATGTTGATCCTCTTCACTAAAGCAAGAGGCATAATCCTTTAAAAGCAACATCATGTGTGCGCCAGGATGATCCACCACGATCTCCTTTGTTTACTGTGATTATACCAAGGTGTCCCAATTAATGTGACAGTGATATATTGAGGTTTAAAACGCTACACATGGCGCGTTGAAAGCTACGTAAAGCAAACAGGCGATCCATAACGTCGGAATGAAAGGTTTTCTACGAGGCAGCGATCAACAGGTGGAAGACAGACATGCAAACATAACGGTGTCTGAAAGAGTGAAAGGGAAAAGGAGAAAAGGCGAGCCCCGTCGTGTTTGTGTGTTTTCCTGCGCCCGTGCATGTGTTTTCCTTCCTCGTTCAGCATGCACCATTGTCTCTGCCTGTTCTCATCACCGCTACCCGCAGTCCCACGGTAACAGCGCCGCCGCAGCCCGCAGCAATTTGCGGCCTGGAAGGAGGTACGTTGCGGCTACGAAACAGATGCGGCCCGTGTTGTGCATGTGCGGCGTAGTGTGTGTCTGTGTGTGTGTGTGTGTGTGTGTGTGTGTGAGTGAGGAAGTGAACATGGCAGATGTAACAGGCCGGTGAGCACCAGAGAAGCTGTTCCCCTTCTTAGCCAGTCAGTTTGCCTTCAGCTCGGCTTAACGCTCAGGCTTGCAGAACCACAGCCAGCCGAGCACAAGGCAACAACCACAAGGCTGAGAGGAGACGTACAGACTGGAGATGGATGGATGGATAGATGACTGGATAGATGGATGGATAGATAGATAGATGGATAGATTAATGGATAGATGGATGGATGGATAGATGGATGGATAGATAGATGGATGGATGGATGGATGGATAGATAGATAAATAGATAGATAGAGAGATTAATGGATAGATGGATGGATGATGGATGGATAGATGGATGGATGGATGGATAGACGAATGATAGATGGATAGATAGATAGATGGATAGATGAATGATAGATGGATGGATAGCTAGATGGATGGATAGATAGATGAATGATAGATGATAGATAGATAGATAGATAGATAGATAGATAGATAGATAGATAGATAGATAGATAGATAGATAGATAGATAGATAGATAGATGGATGGATAGATGAATGATAGATGGATCGATGAATGGATAGATAGATAGATAGATAGATAGATAGATAGATAGATAGATAGATAGATAGATAGATAGATAGATGGTCCAATGATGTTGCTGTATGAGAGACTAGGGGCTACACAGACAGGCTGGCAAATGATAGAAAGTCATGGTTGGCCGGGTTGAAACTGAGGTAAGCACGTGGCGAGCCGTACACACACTCATATGCACACACTCCAACACAGTGGAATTACAAAGCTCATTCTCTCATTAGGAGCTGTGCACCTCACAATAACCCACATTCACACCGCAAAGGCTCGGGGAAATGAAGGGAAACAGTGAGACCATCTCCATAGCACAAACACTGTAATAGCCCGCCTGGACAGAAAACACAATTCACCGTTGAAGAGGCAGACAGTGACAGCCTAATGAGTCCTGCTGCAGCTCCTGCACACCTATTCCCCTCCAACCGCAACACCGTCATTTAGTAAGCTAAACACAATCCGCTACAGTGAGAGAGCTATTGAGATATTTCACCGGCATGGGAAAATCTGGCAGTGGAGTCGTGTTTTTGTTTTCACCGTAGCCTTAACGGGCAAAATGAGGGGAGGGAGGGAGGACATGCATTCTGAAAATTACAAGATCAATAAGTAGGTTTATGAAAATAAAGAGCCATATTTCAGATAATAATGGGGAACCGGTGGCAGTTTCCTCTCAGGAAAACACTCCGAGCCGCGATGGTGTTCTTTATTGGTAATCGGCCTTAACGCTATTGCTTCGATCTCCCTCTTTCCCAGGTTGGAACAAGCGGGTGGACTACGAACCGGGAACGGGCAGCAAGCAGCTGTTTCCCAAGATGCACCTGGAGACGTGCGGCGGGCCGCTGTCGTCGGTGAGGACCACGGTGGAGCTGCAGACCAGCCACATCGGGAAGGGCTGCGACCGCGAGACCTACTCCGAGAAATCCTTGCAGAAGCTCTGCGGTTGGTTTCTGCTTTCTGAGTTAACTTAACTAACTAACTGTGAGTTAACTCCAGCAGACAAACCCGTTGAAATCAGTGCAGAAGCAAGTCGCTGATGTTGCGTTTCGAATGCCGCTCCCTGAATGACAAGTAGCTCAGATTGAGTGTGCGTTTCTGGACTGTAGCGCTAAATCAAATGCGAGCGTTGGGCCTGTGGCTATTATGATGGTGGATATCTAGAGTATATAGAGGATGGCTGATCAAAGACCATGTCTGACTGAGGCGGCAAAGTCAAAGTCAGTGCGGTGAATTAGAAGTTAGCCGTTGCTGAAAGCATCAGTGAGACCCCGCGCTACGAGTGCCGGGGTCAGACGGTGCCCCCCGGGCGCCTTTCTCCGCCCTTTTAAAGCAACATCTAAAAGCCCTCGGCCCGTGTTGCTCTCTTATCTCGGCTTGTGTCCCCGGTAAACCCCTATGCTAAATGAAGGCAGCAGAATGGCAACTTAAAGCTGTGTCGCTAATGATGTGACAGAGAGGGGGCATTAGCTGCCCCAGATGCAGCCGAGCTCTCTCCTCGGTGACTGATGAGCCGCCGAGCCACCGTGTCGGTGCCCAGAGCGCCAACAAAGCGGCCGAGCCCAGCCTGGCCCCTCCTCCACCACCACCACCACCACCACCACCACCACCCTCCCCCTGCCTGCACAGCACTGCCAGCAGGGGGGCTGGAGTCATCGTCTCTGACTAACGGCCCTCACAACCACCATTTCAGCTTATCTGAATGCATAGCGTCCCTTTCCTTCCCCCCTTGCCTCCCCTGGCTCCCCCGTCCATGCATGGTTTACCACTAAAGAGTCCTTTTCAGGGACCTCATAATCGTTTTCTGATAGCGAATAGAATAAATTGTAATTGCTTTTTTAAAGCACAATCAATTTGAGATAATGTACAAAGACATCGGGCAAACAGAACGCTGCAGCTGGGCGCCGGGAAAAGTCGATGCGTATTTATTTACTGAGGGAATCTAATTACTGGGAGTCAGAACGTCGACACTGGCATGAATACAGGCAGAGGCAAACAGAGCCTTACAGACGGGGGGGAAACATTCATTAATGTGCTAATGCTGTGTTATTAGCAGAATTGAACAGACACATGTTTTGATTGTTTGCCTGGATAAAGGAGACACGGTAAAAAATCAAAACAATGTTACCGTTTCCCATTTTTGTCTCATAGCAGCATGATTCCCATAATGCTCTGATGTATTACCCTGTGTAAGCTGTTATACCTGACTTAGAAATGTGGTTCATATGTGTGAAATGTATTTTTCATCGTCCGAGCGGGCGAAGATTGGTAAGGGCATGTCAAATGCATCGAGCGGCAAGGTGAGCGACGCGGCGAAAATAGTGTTTGTCAAGGTGACTAACGTCAAAACAAAAGGTCTTTCATGACCCAACGTGTTGAGGTAATTGAGACTCGCCAATGATAGATAAAGAGAGAGAGAGAGAGAGAGAGAGGGAGAGAGAGAGAGAGAGAGGGAGTGAGAGAGAGAGAGGGAGGGGAGAGGGATGCAATGCAATGGAGTGATGATTAGTTTGTTGTGTCAGGAGGTGCAGGCATCATATAGCAAAACTCTGTCAGCTGTAAACAACACCTGCGATCCGCTGCCCTCTCCACCCAGAATCCTCTGCTGTCTCTCTTCTCTTTATGTCGGAATAGTCCTCTGTCAATATGACCTCTCCGTTTCCGTAGAGGGAGGTTTTAGGGAGCTACGCCGTGCCTTTGTGAACGATGACTCGCATCCATTCCGTTTGAAAGTCAGTTTCATTTGCTATGAATCAATACCCCCATCCCGGCCCATTGATTGCATATTAAGCCCTGCCATCTGCCTTACTCATAAGTAATCATAGCCAAGGTTAGGCCAATATACAGTGTATATCTGCCTTGATTGTTATTGACATGTCTTTCGTCACACCTCTCATCCGTTCCCACGGCGACTTCCCCCAGGGGCCTCCTCGGGCAGCACTGACCTTCTCCCCGCCCCCAGCGCCTCCACCAACTGGACCGCCTCCCTGGTGACGGACAGCGGGCGGGACAGCGACTTGATCTTCCGATTCGACGGTCGCCAGGCGGCTAAGATCCCGGACCAGGTCGTGCCCCAGAACCTGACGGACCAGTTCACCATAGCGACCTGGATGAAGCACGGGCCCAGTCCCGGGCTCAGAGCCGAGAAGGAAACCCTGCTCTGTAACTCCGACAAGACCGGTGAGTGTGAGCCTGGCTGGCGATTGGCTGCCGCTGGGGAACAGAGATCTTACTTTCCTTAAAGCAACCACTGAAGATTCCTGGGTTGAAGTTCACTTTTTTCAAACAGTTGAGCTGCCTCGTGCAGCTTTAAACGCACCCTAACACTAAGATAAGGATGGAGGTTAGTCTTAGGTCATTCCCTGAGGCTCCTGGGTTCAAACCCCCGTGTGCCGATACCTGCCCAAATATCTTTTGCTTACACTTTAGCGTACATGACCCAAAGATGCATTTAGGGAACTGTTCAAATATAGCTGCACTGAAAGAAAGCACTTTGCATATATACCTTGAACGCTAGCCCGGCAGGCTACGGACCATGAGGTTTCATAAAGCTCGCTGGGACGAGACGTCAAGCTGCGTTTACCGGACAGCCGGCGGTCTTGGCTCTCCGGTCCCGTCTATTACTCTTTTCTTTCTTTTTTTTTTCTCCTCCCTCCCGCAGAGATGAACCGTCACCACTACTCTCTGTACGTCCATAACTGTCGCCTGGTGTTCCTGCTGAGGAGAGACTTCACCCAGGTGGATACCTTCAGACCCGCTGAGTTCCACTGGAAACTGGAGCAGGTAGGAACGCTCTGCTGCATGGTGCATGGTGGGAAGACAGTGTGCAGATGTGCAGATGTGGGGAACTTGTGTGACATGTATTACAGGTGACTTCTACCTCAAGGTCTCAGTCTTACAGACACGGGGTGAAGACTCTAGGCTGGATTAAATATCCATTGGGACTGGTCTAGGCTTGATCCATGCCCGTCTGTGTGCCTTTCATTGAACTGAACTGGGACTTCACTAAGATTCAAACTGGTTGCACTCTGAAATGCTTCATGCATTGCATTCGATCTGTGTGTGTGTGTGTGTGTGTGTGTGTGTGTGTGTGTGTGTGTGTGTGCGTGCACTTGCATTTCTGTTTGGTACTTGGGTGTGCTCAAGAGTCTCTAAAGAGTCTCTTAAAATCCACCAAAAACCCATCTCACCTCTCATTAACCTCAATTCATTTGGAGAACAATGATCACACCACTCTATTTAATAGCCACGCAAAGTACTTTTTAAATCAAGCCACTCTCCAGTACACATTTTCCATGGACACAAGCACTTTATTGTTGGCAGACAGCTGTGTAGAGGGCCGACACATGTTTCTACATCTGGAGACAAAAGGCTCTGCACCCTACCTGACGTGGAATCGGAAGAGGAAATAACCGATGTTTGGCGACTTTATTTGGCACAGGAATTTACAGTTTAAGTGGGGCATGGCTGAGAAAAGTTTTAGAAATTCAGCCTTAAGTCAGCCATCACAATTTTCCAATAATGCTTGGAAGATTCTCGTTGAACTTCTTATTGGGTTATAGGAGTTAAACCACGTGAGTCAGAACCTCTTATGAAACCACATGTGGTGAATGAAGTTCACATAGAAAACACCATCTGCCCTAATGGTCTCCTCACACCAATGTCACCCTCTGAAGCAGACTAACATAAGGATACTTGAGCAAACACATACCTACAGGCATGCTTGGTCCAAGGACACTGCTGTGTGTGTGTGTGTGTGTGTGTGTGTGTGTGTGTGTGTGTGCTGAAGGTGAGTGACATTACTGAGAGTGTGCTAATGCTGGGAAAGCACATCTGGCCAGACTGGCCACAGAGTCAGCACCCCAAGGCTCAGGGTTATGGAGTGTGTGTGTGTGTGTGTGTGTGTGTGTGTGTGTGTGTGTGTGTGTGTGTGTGTGTGTGTTCTGTCATTCTGACCTGAGGTTTATCCATGTATCTGAACATTTAGAGTGTGTATGGGTCTGTAAGGACAAATGATGTGTGTGTACACGTGTGTGTGAATGCCTGCATGAATGTATGTTTGTAGAAATATATTGTGCATGTGTATGCTGTGTGTGTATCTTGCACTCCATCGAGTGTGTATTTATGTCTGTCTGATACTGTCTGTGTTGGTATAATGAGTGCTAAAGTAAACCAGGTTTCTATTTCTTGTGCCTACAATTGAGTGGCAGTGTATGAGGGTGTAGACAGCCGCCGTCTGTCAGTCCTGGAGTCAGTCTTAAAGTCAGGCAGGTCACCCCGACTCCAAGATCCCACGCTCAACCGGCGAGGACGTCTGATTGGTCAGGAGAGAGACACACAGCTGAGCCTGGGCAGCCAGAGGCAGCGCCCGGAGCTAATTTGATCAGACAGATCACTGGTCCTTATTGGAGGCCATGAAAGAGGTCATACCTCAACCTCCTGACCGTGCAGCGTGCATGACTCACTGTCTGGAGGAATTCGGGGAGATTTCAGAGCTGCTCTGGTTTCTCTCCACCAGACTCCAACTTTCTTTTAAAGGTGCTACATGTCACATTTTTAAGATGATTGATATCCTCTATCTCACTCCAGAGGTATTGGTAGTGCTAGTGTTTCTCAAAATGAATACTACATTTCCCATAAACCATGTTGCTTCCTCTTCATCATCTTTGCTTCTTTGGTCCAGGGTTTTTCCTCTTTGGCTTTACTGAAAAGGATAAACCTGTTGGAAGTGATTTTTTTCCATTGGTCTTTCACTCCTTCCATCACCTGCCATCGTGGGAAAAGAAGAAAGAAATCTCAGTTTGCACAGGAAGAACAGCGCCTTCTTCTCCTGTGTTTGTGCCATAAAGCAACCTCCCCTCATGCTGTAAAGCAATACAGCAGATCTCCTGCAAAATCCAACATGGCCAGTCGATCACAGCGATGCTCTCATTTGTTGGTGGTAATCATATGTGTGGTAAAATGTTCAAATGCTACATGTAGCATCTTTTAAAGCTCTCCTACCCCCTGTTTGGGTTAAATTCAACAGCAGTCAAGTTGGTAGAGGGCCCTGTATTTTTTGGCACATCTTTGGGCGCTTCAAGAAAGGATGAGAGCGCTTCGTAAATACTGTGGTCTAGTCTGCATGGATCTCAGCTTGGTGTTTTTTTTCCTCCTTTCTTATTTTAGCTCGGGGGGTGATAAGAAAAAGTTTCTGCCAACCGCATTGGCACCGCATACATCTTTGTAACAGGCTGCACATTAGCTGGGAGAAAGCAGAGTTAGCTGAACAGTGTTGAATCTCTCTCATCTTCCCCTCTCTTGTTAATAGTTGTCTCTGAAAACCCCAGGGCACGGAAGGAAACTTTCATTAAGTCGCTATCTCCTCTCGTCTCACGCCACTCTCTCATCCTCTGCTAATGTCTTTAAAACAAAATGAACTTCTGAATACCTCCAACCTGAAAAGCCGCAGAAGAATCTCCTCCTCTCCACGCTTCGGTGTATCACAGACGTCCAATTAATTCCCAATAAAATCCAATCAGGCGTTGTGGGCCCGCTACAGAACGGCTGAAATGGAGGGGTGGGGGGTGCAAACATGATTGTAGATATTAGTTTTACCTGCTGAAAATGAATGAGTGTGCTGTCTGTTAATGACAGGGTATTTTGAGGCTCTGTGCGTAGGCTTACGGGGTTCAGTATTTTTGAGCTTTGCCCATGGTGCGTGCATTGTTGAGAGAGACGGCCCGAGGTAGGGTATTTTTTTGAGCCTGTCTTTTGTGTCGGCTCTGTTATTCTTTAAATGCAGTCACGCAGACTCAAAGAACAAGGGCTTCTTTCCAGACTCATTATTTTTGCACCGACGTTCAACAATCGTACGGGAGAGAAATCCTCCGTCGAAGAGCAGCAGACACCGATTACTCCAGTGGTCCACAATACACGAGAGATAATGAGAGATGCCGTAAAAAAAAAAACGTCAACCTCCTGGTGGTATTTCCAAATAGGAAATATTGGAACGGTTTTGAAGGCTCCCACCTGACGGTACAAATAACAGTAGTGTGTCAAACATGGCTGCCATGAATCCACAGTCCAAGGCCCAGACAGCTCAGTCGGTAGAGCATGAGACTCTCAATCCCCTCATCGTGTCAAGTACCTCTCTAAGTCGCGTCTGCTAAATGACTGTAATGTAATGAAAATGATATTTGTTATAGTCACACTAGTACGACTCTGGTTATGATGAAATACCTGCTGCAATTTGTTTGGGTGACACAGTAACTTGTTAACTTGTCGTTGCTATTGAGCTAGCTAGCAACAGCCAAGGGCTTCCTAACGAGCTGAACGTGTTGAACGCTTCCAAAACGTCACCACAAATAACCGGAATGCATTGAAGGTCAGATCGGTGATGTATAACAGTGTTAGAGTATCTGAGGGTGGGATTTTCCTTCAAGTGCAATTGAAAGGTTTTATTCTTAAATTAAATATGACCATTTGAAAAGTCCTTGGTAACATTTGTACAGACTGGATCATGGATAGCTTAGTGGTATAAAAAGATGGACTGTTAGGTAGCTGTTATATACCATTTTGGAAATGATCGCTTCATTTCTTCATGTTGTTGAGATCCCTCCTATTTTAAAGCGGGGCTCTTTGAACCTTTTCAGCCCAGGGACACAAATTTAGTGAATTTGTTCTGTTCCATGAAAGCATATCAGCAAACACCCCAAAAAAAACAACCCGCTGACATGTCACACAAACAATCATTTTTTGGGTTGTGTCACCGCGTCTGGGCCACTGTGCCATGTGAAACGCTGGCGGGGTTCATTTCCGCCCCATTATGAGCATAAAAGGTAGAGCTCCAGTCTGAAGTTGCTTATTATGAGCTGCCGGTGGCGCCTCGCTGCTTCCATATCTCCGAAGAGTTTCAGAGTACTTCCCACGTAGAGAGATAAATTGAAACGCTCAGTGTACAGTAGAACAAAGCCTTTCGTCGTATCCTCCTCTGATGGAGTGGAAGGACTACTGGCAAGAGGAGAAAATCAATAAGTCACCTCCAGCGTTCCAAAAAAAAACAAACCCCAGAGAAACACGGCCGGGGATAATTGAGATCTAAATGATGTTTCAACCAGGGGTCTGATTTGAACATGGAAGTGACATCATGTCCCGGGGCTACTCCGGGAAAGCAATCAAGCGAACACCCAAGGGTGGGAGGGGGGCTTTCTCTTGATTTCACTGGTGGACAGGCAGGAGAGCAGGGACAAAATGAAATCAGAGACCGCCCATATAGTGTACATATGATAGCTTTCTTTTGTGTGTGTGTGTGTGTGTGTGTGTGTGTGTGTGTGTGTGTGTGTGTGTGTGTGTGTGTGTGTGTGTGTGTGTGTGTGTGTGTGTGTGTGTGTGTGTGTGTGTGTCTAAAGTCACAATCATGACCATCGCCTGCAGGGTTCACAAAGTTCCACACACATGATCGTGTGTGTGCAAAAGAAAGTGTGTTACTTTCAAGCTTTGCCTGAATGTATGACAAGTATGAAAGGCATATTTATTATTTATTTTTTTACCAACGACGCTGCCTTCAAAATACCGTGGGCTTATTGTCAAAACAAACATCTCCTGAGCGCCATTTGAACGTCGAGCATCTGGCATTTTTCAAATTGCTGATGCACCGCTGTTGATTGCTGTCATCAGAAACTCCTTGTTAGCAAATCGTGAGATGTTCAGGGACCGCTCTACCTGGCGCGGCTGCGGAAAACGACGAGGGTTTTCATTCAGCGAAGTTTGGAAACGGGGTGCTGTTTGCGAGGAATGGTGGAAGTGCACGCAACATCTGTTTTGTTCGGAGAGCAAAGGGGGGTTGCGGTGCAGGCAAGCGTACAGTACTCACTCACACACACTCACACACACACACACACACACACACACACACACACACACACACACACACACACACACACACACACACACACACACACACACACACACACACACACACACACACACACACACACACACACACACACACACACACACACAGGCTGTCTCACAGGCCCCCGACCAACTAGGAGGGAAGCGCTAAAACAATAGCACAAGCAGCTGTCTCCAATTTTGCACTAAATTAACCAATGCCTGTCATGAAAATGAGGGCGGTGCGATTGCAGTGCTCTCTGGGATTTGGATTACACTTGAGCCACGGCATCAGCAGGATACATCAGGAGGCACGGCGTGATGCATTTTCGCTTCTTATTTAGCCTGTGATCTTTTGCTGAGTGACTTACGGTGATTTACGGCTAGCGCAGCGGAAGAATACCATTCAATTCCTGGATCGTAATTAGAATGAAAAGCAGTTTAAGTGAGTTAAAAAAACAAAAAACATCTATTGTCGATGCATTTCTGGGCCCATTTTGTTGTTTGGGGGTGGATTTTTTCGTAGATGATGCGGCATCACATTGAGATATTTCCATTACAGCTATAATGGAGTTTGATGGCAGGAAATGTTTCGGCGGTCCATCAACGCCGGTTTTCGGTGTTCTTTTGTTGTTTTTAAATTTTTGAATCAAAAGAGCAATGTCTTCTTCTTTCTCACCATTTTGCAATCATACAGGAAGAAGGATGGAATTTTCCTCTGAATACGGCACACAAAATAGATTCAAGATTCAAGAAGTTTATTCGTCACGGCGTGTGCAGTGAAATGAAAAAGTGGCAGTGCTCAACAGAAATGTGCAAAGGGCAACAAGTTCACACTATTTACAATAAAAAAAAACAACACCACCAATAGTGCTTTCCTGCTCAGTAGATCACATGGAAAAGAGTTACCTGGTTACTTCCCTGCTCTATTCTTAGCTCCATAACTGAGACGCCTTCAAATGCATGTACACTTGGTTGGAGGCGCCGACTCCCTGCTCCCTTCCGCAGTTTAGATGGATAAAAATGTTGTGTCTCGTTAGTAGATCAGAGTGCCTCTCTGTCTTACCTTATCTCTCGGACTATTTTACCTTATCTCTCTGACACACACACACACACACACACACACATACACACACACACACACACAGCTTTTACATCCTCATGGGAGGAGTCATGTTGAATGATAGATGACTCCGACTAAAGAGCCTGCTAAATTTAGAGCTCCACTGCACCAACTGGCCCCAAAGAGCATGGTGCACACACACACACGCACACACGTTTTTGAAGGGCTGTCTTTTTGAAAGGCAGTCTTAGTCTCATACACCAATTTCAACTTCTGTCTACTCTCTTCTTGTTTGTCCACCTGAGCCTCTGTACACACACACACACACACACAAACTTACACAGGAAAGAAGATCTGAAAGCTTGAAGAATCTCTCTCCCGCTACCTTTCCTTCTCTCTACCCCTGAGAAATGAATCTCCCCTTTAGCTGTAAGAGCTCATGTCCAGTGGCTCAAGAGTCCATTAGTGTGTGTGTGTTTGCAACTAGCTCTGGCCCAGGACTAAGATCTCTCTGTTTACGTGCCTCGGGGCTAAAATCTCCTCAGCTTTACTCTCACAAATAGCACTAATGCTGCCGGCCAGCCGCAACACAGCCGTGCCCACAGTGAAGAGGGAGGTGTATCGCTCTGGATCCACCATCGCACCGAGTGAAGTGTACAAATCCCTCTGAAATGAGGATATCGCATTTGTGGCCATCTCCCATCGGACACACACACACACACACACACACACACACACAGTGCAACAGTACAGTGGAGTAGCCGTCACTGGATTTTCCTATCGATCGGCCGTCATGCAGATGGTCTTGTTTGTATTCAGGTGGAGGAGCATATTGACAGCGGCAATCAATAACCCAGAGAAGATGGAAGGATAGACGCAGAGGAAGAGGAGGTGAGGGAAAAGTAGAGAGAGAGGGAAAAAAAATGTAGGCGAAGGAGAGAAAGCGCGGGGGAGGGCGATTGAAAGAAGAATAGGTAAGTAGGAGAGAGAGGGGGAGGCAGATGAGGCGAAAACAAGAGGAGAGATACAGGAGAGAGGGGAGGAGTAGACAATGCACAATAGACTTCCTACACACACACACACACACACACACCGGTTGATAGACAGGCGTGAGATTGATACAGTCACGCAGGCAACCAGGGAGGAGTACGAGGATACGCAAAAACAAGCGTGGAGGCAGCGGGTCGCATCCCCCTCGCCGCGCTATCGCTCGTTCATCACAGACGGAGACCGCCTTCGCAAATGAAATCAAGCCTTTATGACACACTTTCCCAAAACCCTCTCCCGTTGCAGTTTTCCATCACTTTTATTTCGTTCGCATCCCTCCATCCCCGGGATGACAATACCTCCCCTTTATGAGGGTGGCAGGTTGGGCTTACATATGTGGAGACGGTGCTGGAGAGGCCACTAAATGACAGGGTGGAGGAGCAATGGCTTTTATTACCTCCCTCTGGCTAAGTGTGTGTCCATGTGTCAGCGAGTTGTATAGATATTTGTGTGTGTGTGTGTGTGTGTGTGTGTGTGTGCTGTGCATGTACGTAGGTGTGTGAAAGTGTGACACGTTTGTTATCGCTTTGTGGCGGAAGGCAGCGCAAAAGCCAAATAAAAGAAAAGAAGAGCGCCGTAAAAAAAGCTGCCGCTCGGCGCCATTCATCATCTTAATCTGGGCCAAATGGGTTCGCTGGATCCCTCCTTCTTCCACCCAATCCTCTCCCTTTATCCTTTATCCCCTCCGTCCATCCCTCCCTCTTTCTGCTTCTCCCACCTATTTGTCTCACTTTCTGGCCGAATAACACTCTCCCACTCTCCGCCCGGACTTTCTGCCTACCCAAATAGTTTCTTAAGAGGGAGAAGTCTCGGCCTCCCGACCTCCCGACCGGCCGAGACGCTTCCCCCGGATTGAGGGCGGAATCTGCAGTGATTTATTACACTAAAGTGCAGTGGAGAGGCGGATTAGAGGGATGGAGACGGAGAGGCGGAGGGATGGCGAGCTTGGTGAATTTGGCGTAGGAGGTATTGGAGGTCCGGGTATCGTCGGGGGTTTAGGTAATCAAGAGGGAGCGGCGTGATGGATGCGGTGTGGCGGCGGGGGGGCGAGGTGGCCCGGTGCTTCCTCCCCCGGTCCCTTAATGTCCCGTCCGCCGCTCCGCCATTGTTCGGCTTGTACAGATAGCTTGAACCTGTGGGACCTTGTTTCTCCCTCGTTCGTTTTTGTTTTTTTTGTCCGTCTAGCGCTTTCTTCTTTTCTCTCTCTCTCACTTTCTACCTCTCTCTCTGTGTTATCTCCCATCCCGTAACCGACACCTATCTCTGCGTTTAAGTCAAACCAACATCGTATATGAAGTTGGGTCGCTGCCATTACCCTAGAGAAGCAGTACCTGCAGCGCCTGAGCTATGACGTACGTTCAGACGCCCGCACGTCCCGACTTTAGAAACATCTGACACCTGCGCGTGTGAACGCCTGCCGATGAGATTCAGCAAGCTCGGTGAGCGATCCTCAAGTGCACAAACGTGCACAAAGCATATAAATACATACAACAGCGCCTGCAGGTGATTACTGATTTGAAAAGAAGCTTGAAATATTGAAGCCTGTTTGCATTTTTATAGCCGGCGGTCGAGAGAGAGAGAGAACACGGAAAAGAGGAGGCGGTGAAACATGGAGCTAATACTACTGGGAGACTGAGACTGACTTTAGTCACGTCACCAACCTCCGATCTGCAGATAAAAATCAGTAGAGGTCCTGAAAAAAACGATCTTCTCCCCCATCTAAACGCCATACTGCACGGGGCCACATTTTGACCCCGCGTGGGAAAGGCACAGGGCTGCAGAATCAGCTTGTTTGTTCACCCAAAGTGAGTGTTTTGGGGGGGGATGCGGGGTGAGTCCAGCAAAAGCACAACTCGCTCCGTTTGCCAGTGAGACTATAAACAACTTAGAAATTCCATAAATCAACATGTAGTTAACAGCCGGGCTGCCCTGCACGCCGTCTCTCTTTGCAGCTCCGCCTTGAAGCCCAAGGTCCCCAGGAGCGCTGTGCTGTGGCTGCAGCGGGGATTAGATCAGCTGAGGTCACATAAAGTAAACACAATTTTCCGCGGGTGAACATTCACTATTTACTGTTTACTCACAGAAGCTGCAAAGCAAAAAAATAGTTTGGAGGAATACATTGTGGCCCCCCGAAAATCTATTCTGGGCCGATGTATTTCCCCCCCCCCCCCCCCCCCCAAAAAAAAACAAACCCACCACCAGCTATCTCCAGCTCGCCAATCGTCCGAGAATCACAAGGAAGGAAAATGTGTTTGTGTGAGTGGTTGGGTTGTTTTCTTTAGCTGGACAGTCAGGAGAAAGGACTGGATGTGCCGCTGACAGACCGGCTGACGGAGTCGAGTTCAGCCTGTCAGACAGTCGGCAGCTTCACAAGGGACCCATGGAAATAAGGAACATCCAACTTGAATGTAGCAGAGAGGAGATAGGAGAAGAGTTGAAGTGGGTTTTTTTGCAATGTTGACCTGAACTTTTAATGTTGCGGTGTTAATAAAAAGTCCTTAAGCATCGGAAGGCTATTAGGAATGACACCCACACACCATTCCCTTTAGTTGTGCAACGCGTTGAGGAGTCCTTGCACATGAAAACCAATATTTCAGCATGACAAAGAGCACAATTCAAAATCTGACAGGGGACGTTTTTTTTTTGTTCCCCACACGGTGGCACAATGACAGATTCAGAATAAAGTTAAGCGTGGAGAGAGTCTCCTTGTACATGTAACCTAAGCTGAAAGCGGAGCAGATTAAAAGTGGCCTGGTCTCAAAATAGGTAAACATTTCCCGCCCAGAGCGGTGCTGCTGAAAAGATGGGGAGAGGAAGACATTGTGGCCGCTGCAGACATTAAAGTGACTCTGTGTTCTATTTCTTCTTCTTCTTTTTTCGTTAAATCGCGTGACGGCAACGGCGTGGAAACGATCAAGCCGATCGCGTGTTTTTCTTCTGATCATCTCAGCGCTTTTGGTGTCGTCTTTGGTCCCTCCTTCTGTTGTTGGTTGGTAACAGATCTTGCGTAGGGATTTGGAAAAGGATAATCAGGAGCGCTTCTGATACACAATTAACTCCAATCCCACCAATCAACATCTCTCCTGGGCCCTTGAAAACACTACAGACCTGCTGACTGGATGTATGTTCACTGCCTGTGTGTGTGTACGTTAAACAACTTTTTTTTTTTTACCAGTTTATCAATTTTCAAAAATAAAATAAAAATCCCTCAAATGACCATTATTACACTCCACTGATTGGCCCATTGCTCTGCGCTTTATAAACCCAACAGGGCGACTGAGTCAACGTGATCAGTCACAGTAAAATGGCCAAGCAGCCTAAAAACCCTATGGTGATTAGTGAGAGAGTGTGTGTGTGTGTGTGTGTGTGTGGGGGGCCCATTATGAGAGGTCATTGGGCTGTTGACTCCTAGTCTCTGCCGGGAGCTGCTGTATAATTGCTACTCTAATTAGTCACTTTTGCCAGCCGGTAATTCATAGTCACCTTCAAGAACATCCCCCATACACACACACACACACACACACACACACACCCACACACACACACACACACACACACCCACAATCACACACATGAATGCATGTGCACACACACACACACACACACACACACACACACAAATTCATCAGGAAGTGCCTCTCTGCTATCACTCTCTTTTAATTGTTTCTTCTATTTTTGCAATTATAGACGTTCAGACACCCGATTGTGTGTACACTCACAACAATCGGTGCTATTTCTCTGAATGGCTTTCCTCGTTGACACCGTGTTGACCGTGATTTATTGCAATTATCTGTTTACAAGCACTTTTTCTAATGAATGTGGAGGCTGAGTATGACTAGGGCCGCGCAAATGGGATTGGATGAGAGGCTCGACGCGGCACAGCTACCGCACATATACCGTCAACGTGGCTGGAATCTGAAAGATGGGATGGGATGGATGGATGGAGGGAGAGAGGGAGAGAGAGAGAGAGAGAGAAAGAGAGAGATGGATGGGTGGATGTTTCTTTAATGTCCAACATGTATACTGCTTTGTCAATATGATTTCTAATAAACAGCCAGTAGAAAGGTAAAGGAACGGTTGTGATGTCCCTCATCTGCCACTCCTTTTTCTCAATGCAATTGTTTCCAGGTTCATTTGCTTGCCCCCCTCCCCCATCCCTCCCCCACCCCCTCATTTTACTTTCTTTTTACCTCTCCCCTACTCTTTCCTTTCCCGGGTCCTCCTCCCCACCCCTCCTTAAAGTCACCTTGTTCCCAACGCTCATCAATCTCTGTTGTGGATCCTTCCTCCAGCACGCCTCCCCCCCTTCTCTCTCTCTCTCTCTCTCTCTCTCTCTCCCCCAGTCCCTTTCTCCCCCCTTCTACATTACAAGCTAAGAATAGCCTCATGTTTAGGCCTCTTTACTTTCTGTCTAGTCATTCCTGCGTTGCTCACTTTGAAGCTACAATGCAACTTTTCACCTTCAGGTAGCCAAATGTATCGTTAGTCCCGCCCTCCTCCCCCTCAGTTGGTTCACACGGCAACACTCGTCACTCATCTTGATGAACTGTCTGATGAACTGAATGTAGCACTGCTAGCTTGCTATAGAGACAGCTAGTAAACTGGTTAGCATCCTACCTGACTAGCAGGTCTTGTCTGCAGCAGGTTTAGCTTCGCTGTTCTTCCTTTCCTTCCTGCTTTCCTCCATTGCTGTTGTCGGTTTGACTCCCCTGCTCCTGTGGCCGCTAGCCTCACCTTGATAGCCATACCCCAGCTCATCAATGGCCACGCCCACAGCAAATGGTACACGCCCCCAAAACGTCTTAAACGTCACTGAAAAGCTCATTATAGGAAAACGGGGGGATTTAGGGTCACAGACAGACGAGATAAATCCTATTTATTGTTCTTTCAATGTGGAAAAAGTTGCATCTTGCAAAGTTGCAGCTTTAAGTCACGTTTTCTTTCCCTCTTCCTGCCACTCCCCCTCCCTCTCTCCCCCTCTCCTCTCAAAGCTTGTTCTTATGTAATTTCCCTTCTCTATCCCCCCTTTTCATCCACTCTTTCCCTCCCTATCTCCCCTCCCATCTTTCATCTCCACCCTTACTCTTACTCTCTCGCGTCGTCTCTTCTCCCCCCTCCGCCACCCCCGGGTCTGAAATCATCTCATCTCTCTTCATTCTTCTTCTCCTTGTCTTCCATCTCCCTCTGTTTGAAGTGAGAGGGTTGGGCGGGGGGCGGGGAAGAGAAGGACAGGTCTCTTTAAGACTTTCAACTCCAAAGGACTTGAGGCAACAACCCCCGACAGTCAGGCTCTAATAGAGAGAGAGAGAGAGAGAGAGAGAGAGAGAGAGAGAGAGAGAGAGAGAGAGAGAGAGAGAGAGAGAGAGAGAGAGAGAGAGAGAGAGAAGAGGCAGATCGTGATTTTGTTTTCTTCTCGGTGTCAAGTGCCCAAGAGATGATGAGGGGGTCTTTGATGTGCAATGTTTCCGTTCCTCTACCTCTCTTTCTCTTCTCCCGGTCCTCTGGTTGTTTCATGTCCTCCCTCTCCTCTGTTTTTGTGGTTATTTATTTCATTCGTTCCTTCTGTTTGTTAATTTGCATGCGGCAGAGGGAGAGAGAGAGAGAGAGAGAGAGAGAGGAAGGGAGAGAGAGAGAGAGAGAGAGAGAGAGAGAGAGAGAGAGGAAGGGAGAGAGATCGGGGAATAGGAAACCTTTTTTTTTCCTTTGCTTTCATGAGCGGGGGGTGAGCCGCCGCCAAACTTTTACTTTAAGTTTTGAAGTTGACATTTAATGGCGGTGGGATTGACTTGTGTTTGTTTGTGTGTGTGTGTGTGTGTTTCTCATACACATCTCTCACACACACACTCAAAACACCCTGTGGCGTACCTCAGTAGCTTATATATCTTTGAGCTTGTGCCATAGCAGATAGTTGGTCCCTGAGCTATTTCCAGTCCTAAGGCCTGGCACTGGGCACGCATTCCACCCCCTACACACACACACACACACACACACACACACACACACAAACACAAAGTATCTCCATCTGTGTCCAGCCGGCGGCTTCCCAAGCAGAGCAGTGCACCTGGTCTTTCAAGCTCTAATCATTTCTTTTCTGACAAGGAGTCGGACTTTGGCGCAGTCATCTGGATTCATTAGCTGCTTACCGCGCTCTAAAAGTTAACCGTCTTCATCGGCGCCGCGACCGTCCTCTCGTTAATTGCGACTGCGGGCCGATCCCGCGTTTTTTTTTTTTCCGCTGCACCGGCGAAACTCCGTGGAAAACCGACAGCTGCTCGGAAACGTGAGCGAGAGGAAGGGGACGGAAATGGAAACGCACCATTAGAAAAATCTAATTAATCCAACACCGGGGTCGCTCTCGCTCTTTCTCTTCCTCCTCCTCTTCTTCTGAACACGGCGGAGTCAACGTTGTCCACCGCTAATATGATGGAGATTCCTCCCTTTTCTTTTTTTTAAGACAAACGGATTAAGGGATAACCCGTCTGTTAAACCTTCGATGAAACCCGCCCCGCTTTGCCTTAAGGAGCTGCTAACCCACCTGAGAATTTCATTAGTTTGGGTTTTAGCGGAGAGTATTAGTCTTTAGTGAGGTTTTACTTCATGAATCTAAATGCTGTTTCAGAGGATTTTTTTCCAGCCGGATAAAATAAAAATCGGAAGGAAACGCCGAATCCTTTTAATTTGAGGGGGATTTGTGCTCGTGAAAATGGTGATATTCAAAGATAATTAATATTGGCACAAAATATCAGCTCCCAGCAGCTTCAATCCAAGATCATCAGCACCAGCCTTGGAACGTCACAAGGACCTCCTGTACTAGTTGTATCGGCGTGTGATCATCCAGGGAGTGAGCTACAACTGGTCCTTACATTGTTTATTTCCTCCCATTCCCGGGCGTGTTTGGGAGGGGGGGGGGGGGGGGGGGTCTTCAACTGCCATCCTCACCCAGCAGAGTCACTCCGCTCTGGGGTAAGAGCGCTTGTCATCTCCCCTTTGAACCCTGGAGGATGAAGTCACCCACCAGGCACGTGGCTCCCATATGGGCTCCCGAGCTCTCTTCGAAATACTGATCATCAAAAACTGGGAAGAGATACGCGCATAAGGAGGAAGTGACATTTCTGGCCATCTCCAGGTTTTAGTGAGGGGGAAAGAGAAATCCGATTTGACTGTGTTGTACTGGAGATGCACGTTGACGTCAGGTGTAAATGCAATCCCGCTAAATCATATCATATCATCCCAGGTGCGCAGGCCCTCCCGCGTTTATGTCCTAACGTCCTAACAAGCAAATCGAAGTCGATCTCATCAATATCAATCGCATCAGACGCGCCGTCTGAACCAACAATGAGATTATCCCCGTGTGGATGCCGGGGCTCTCGCTCGGCAGCTCCGTCGGTCCGCGTGTGTGTTTGGCAGCCGTGCGGAGCGATCGCCGACGGGCCAGATGTTGTACCTTGCACCCCGGTAGCCGTGGAAATGAACTTGATTAGAGCGCCCATCTGCCGTGCGAGCTAGCACCGCGTTAAGAAGCAGGCCAGGGGGGTTTTGGGCACAGTCACCGGTGGGGAATCGTTTTGAACCTCTTCACCGACCTTTCGACCCCCGCCACACACCGAGAGGAAGACATCAAGGTCTGAGTGTGCAGATGTCATCTGACATGATTTTCTGAGTCTGTCAAACTTTCCAAAAAATTTCAAACTCTCTCTCTCTCTGTGAATGTCCAAAGTGGGAAGTTGCCTTGTGCAGCTTTAAACATTTTAAATAAGAGAGAGGCAGGAGAAGGGTGAGAGGGGAAGATGAGGGGGAGGAAGGAGAGCATGGCAGGAGAGAGTGAGAGAGCTCGGTGGAGCCTGGCACTCAGGACAGGAGATATGACTTGTCAGTCTGCTGGGGTAGAGTGTTTGTGTGTGTGTCCATCCATCTGTCAAGCTTCTCACCCATTTGTCTGTTTTGAGTGTGTGTGTGTGTGTGTGTGTGTGTGTGTGTGTGTGATGCATGCATCTTCCTGCCTGAATGGAGGAGAAAAAGCTGGTTGTCAGTTCAGTCAGTGACTGCAGGCTGGAGGCTGCAGAGGACAGAGACAAACAGATAGCCTTGGCTGGGTTACACACACACACACACACACACACACACACACCGTTGCCCTTAAGGATGCTCTGGACAACACTGATTGCATAGTGTTGTGCATGTAGTTCACAGTTCATACTTTAAAGCGCCGGCTGGCTACGAGCCTCAACACTTAGTTGATTGGCGTCAAAACCAGCGGTGAGTGAATCCCGGCCTGGACTACGGCGACGGAGCGGATTTCTTTGAGCAAAGCCGCTCAAGGCCGCGGTTTGCAATGATGTTAGAACAGCTAAGAGGCGTTGGTAGGCATGAGTATCATAAAATGGCGAGCAATATAATGAAACACCCACAAATGTTCAAATAATAATCGTAAATGTCCTTCATTTTTTAAATTATTAATTAATGAATTAAATGTTATTTTCTTGCACCGCAATATATAGTCCTTTTAAAGCAGGGTAAAAAAGTGGTGCCTAAATAATGAACCCTGAAGACTGTGAAATATTGACTGGTATGGCCTCCATATTTTCATCTCATAATGATTAGAACCGATATGTTCTTAAAACAGATATATACAGTGGTGGCCTAATGTTTTAAATCCAGATCTGAAATTATTACTTTGTACTTGCCACCATTCAGTATTACATAGCAAGCTTCTCTGGCATAGTGAATGTTTTCCCGAGAGAACTTGAACATAATGATTATGCACTCCCTGAACTCGTCTAAAGTCCCTTTTAATTTACAATTGTATGTCCATTTATTGCGCAATACAGCAGCATCATTCTTTTGTACAAATGCAGTATATTCCTATAACTTTGGGCTACTAATCTAGGTTATACGGCCTATTGACTTGCTATATTTCCAGGCTTTCCTTTGGTATTTTAATACATCTGGCCAGTTGAATAACCAAATGAAGCCTAGCTTGTTTTTAAGTGCAAGTGATCTAAAATTCTTTGCACGCTCTGATTCTATGGTTTAAGAGATATGATCTTGCTATACTTCCATCAGATCGTTTGATGGTAGTATGGCCACTACGTCATCAAATGTATTACAGCTGAACGCTTCTAAATGGCACAGGTTGACATAAGTTCTTGCCACCAGGTACGGTACAACATTGCAATCACCCCTCCCAGATCGACGTTCTGCAGCTCATCAGTCGGAGCAAGCGTGGCAACGTGGATGAGGAGCTCAATGTGGAGTTATGTACGATGGTGATCGTTGACGGAGAGATCTGAAGCATAGGGTGCCATTTGGTATGGATAAATCAGTTGCCACCAACCCTTCCAAATCAAACAAGCTGACAGTACGGAGCTCAGTGGCAAGTGTTTGTGGGAGGAGTGAACTAAGTGTGATGATAACGATGGTGATGGTGACAGTGATGATGATCTGAAGAGGAGGGTGGAGTTATGATCATGATATAATCAGGATTAGTTAACATATTTTCAAAATAAAACAAAAGTACGAGTAGGCATCAGTGCGAAACGTGTTTTTTGGCGTTGAGTGAACAATGTGATTAAGCGGAGCACTTTAGTCTGACACCCCGTGGATCCAGTCTGAATGAAGACACACAATTAACCTGTCCTCTAAACTGACGGCTGCCACTAATTGTACTGGAGCAGAGGAAGGACCGCTTTCCCGTACGGCGCACAACACCGTCGCTCTGATCGCCCAAATGAACTACGCTCAATGACGCTTAGCCTCCGATAAGCAGTCGAGATATATCTCTTTCTGCAGGGTCAGGAGCGGGTCATCTCAAGTCCCTTTCATCTGCTGCAGCGACCCCATCCCCTCCATCCCCCCCATCCCCTCCATCCCCTCCCATCCCCTCCCCACCATTTATTTCATCGAATGCTCCAAGTCCCTAGGAGGATTAAAAGGGCCTTGAATAGAAAAGGGAGTTCAGAGACTATTGCTGCTTTTCTAGTGGGGGGGTTAAGCCTCAGTAAAGAGCTATAAAGACGATACTGATATCTTAACAGAAGCCATTAGCCACAGCAGATTGCCTTTTCAGAGCACTGGGCTTGAAGTGGCTAGCGCCGTGATCGCAGGCATGTTGCAAAGATGAGCACCCTCCTCGTCATCGTCGGGGCTAGACCTCTGGAGCCTCAGTCCTTGGATTTTTTTTTTGTTGCTTTTCAGAGTTCAGAGTGGGCAACTGGGACAAGAAGACAGTAGAGAAAATAAAAATACAATTCAAAATAATAGGCGTGCACTCAACACCGGTGCTATTTTGCAGCGTTTAATCCCCTCAGCCTCACATGAAGCTTCCACTTCTATCTTAAAGAGGACGCTTGTCCATCACAGGTGTGTCCATTCATCCAATCGGATTAGTCTCACATTAAATAGGTTTGCAGTGATCACACACCAAAATGATCAATAGATACACACAACCTGGTGGTGGGAGAGGGCTTATTAACAGCACTTACCAGAGGCCTTGTATTAAAATTGTATTAAGCAAGGTTGTCCACTGACAGGTAGTGAATATGATGTGTATATTTTATTACTAGTATTATATAAGGAAAAGATTTTAGTGTCACATGACGATCTAAATGCAGTTTCAGAGGCTGAGGGAACCAAAATATCAGATCACCATCTTCAATCCAAAAATATCAGTATCCACCTTGAAAATCAGTCTAATCCTGCTATTGAATTTGATAATAAAGAGTTAAGGGATGAGCCAGTCCTAAACCTGCCAGCACACGAGCCAAAAATAACCTGCTGGAGGACGTCTGATTGTGGACAAACTCAATTTTCACAATAAAAGTAAACCACTAGTCTGCGTTGCTCACAGGGGGTATTTTTTTCAGGGCCCTGTACAAGCTAACGGCTTGTTCGCGTCGCTCCCAACAACATCAAAAAACACTGAATGTTCGCAGAGCGGGTGTTTGTTCCTACTTCGCTCGCTCTCCTATTTTCTAATAGATAGGGTAAGCCCCCCCTCCCTCCCATCTTTCCCTCCACCTCAGAGCGTAAGTGCTCACCGTGCAGTCACATATATGCATTTACCCTCCGACCCGTAGGAGTGTTTCGGTGCGGAGAAGGAGCCTAACACTCCTCTTCCCTCTCCTCAATCACTAAATCACACACTTGCACCGCTCCGCCTCTCTGATCTCCCTCATCACAGCAGCAGCAGCAGCACATGCAAACATGCAGGCGGAAGGGCAGCGAGTGGTTGAACACACACACACACACACACACACACACACACGGCAAAATAATGATCCTATTTTCCAGCTCACCCCGTGCCTCTCCAGTCTCTTCTCTGCGGCTCTTTCGGCGACGTGCGGGAGTAAAAGCGAGTGAAGACAGGACTAGACCGCCATCAAGGAGGGCCGGGCCGAGCAAAAGAGAGAGCTGACACCGTGTGAAACCCAGCCTCCGTAAAGTGGAGCGATCAGCGGTTTTATCGGCCATATCATCCCCGCTCCAAAGCGTCTCAATAATCCCCTCTCCTCAGCTTTTCCTCCCCCCCCCCACCCCCCTTTAATGGTTTCTCTGGCCACGGCCTAAATTGATAACATCTGTCAGAGCGGGGACAGAGTGGACATCTTGAGAGAGGGCAAGGGAAAAAAGGGGGAGGAAAGGGAGCGAGGACAGGAAGGGGGGGGGGGGGGGGGGGAGCAGGTGAAGCAAAGAGATACCAGAAGGCGCGGGAAGTCAATTAGGTTTGGCAAGGTGGCGACGTAGCTTAGTCTGAGCGATGCTGTGGTTTCTGTCGTCGTAATGGAGACCTGAGATCAGTCGGAAGCGATTTCTTCATTTACGCTTCATTGGACAGTAGAGAGAGACAAAAAAAATCAGAGGCTTCCCAGACATATTTGTCAGCGTGTGTGCAGGGTTTTTTTTGTAGTTTTTTGGCGGCAAATGATGTTAGATGCAGGGACTTAGTTGTTTAGTGGATTAGCGGCAGCAGAGCGGTGAAGGGAGGTAGGGAGGGAACAGATGAGAGAGGGGAAAAAAAGGAGAGAAAGGAACGGAAAGTTTTGATACCCAGAGCCGGTAACCTTTCAGCTAATGAGTCGTTTTTGAGGTTCCTCTCGCTGGAATTGGCCTTTATGGGGTTCAGAGGACGTTCTTCAAATGTGTTGACTTTTCTTTACCTTTATTTAGCCGGGGTGGGCCGGCTACGCAACGCTCTCTCTTTCACAGCAGGGGGCCCCCTGCCGCACAACTCACACTTGGCGAGGCCGGGGACACACACACACACACACACACAACATGACTTTTAGGCCAATTATAGCCAGGATTTGGCCGCCGCTAGTTTGGGGCCACTCGCAAAGGCACGGTCAGCACAGATGATCTTGTGGTGTGTGTGAGAGGGACTCGCTTTCCAGTCCAATTCATGATTACTTTCGATTTTTAGGACTGAAATCTGGACTTGTTGACGTGCTCCTGTAGTGTGAGCTGGTCAACGACTCAAATCTGAACGGAGACCGGCGATGTCCGAGGACAGTTGATTGTGAGAGAAGGAAAAAAAACAGGAAGGAAAGAAAAATGCTTCATGTCTCTTTTGGACTTTAAACCTTCAACATTTTAACACTGTTAAAAGCAGCTACTGGTGATGTACCTCACATTCCTGCGTCTAAAACATCAACAGTAAACATCATGTTTTGGTGTCAGCCCCTCAGAGTCAAAGGGAATTCTTCTTGGTAGACCATTTTGCACCGAAATCCATCGTAGATGAGACAGAGATACCGATTCCTCCAAAAAGTTGTGTGAAAAGTTGTGTTTTGAGTGAGGTTTGCAACTCTTGCTTTTTTCTTGAACAGGAAAAACCCAGCTGAACAACCACAGGCCCCAGCGTTGCCAACTTGTTTTCCAAGGAAGGTAGCGATTGGCTGCTCGAAAAGCCGCTTGAAGTAGCCAGATGACATCATGTGCTGCTGCAGCCCCGGGGGGGCGTTGCTACGAGTCACAGCACCCGGGGCAGTTAGGGGGTCTGGGGGGGGTCAGCTGCAGTCTGGACAGGACTAGATATTATAGTGGGCTCTTCTCTCTTTTTCAGTTCAGGTTGTCTTTTAAAGGCTGTATATGATATACAACGTCATCACTCACTCTCCACCTCCTTATCTCCTGCTGGGGCTGTCTCTCTCCTCCTGTCCTCATTGCGCCTCCTCTCCTCTGTCTCTCTCGTTGCTCCTGCTCACTCCTGCTTGTACAAACGGTAATTATAAATGTGAACAAACACAGATTCGGATGCCCAGAGATAATGGCATCTTTGGAGCAGCATGTACCCCTTCCTGGCCAAGGATCAGTTCTGCCAGAGCTTCACCTCAATAAAGCAAAGAAATTGAGGTTCATCTCAATAAAGCAAAGAAATTGAGGTTCATCTCAATAAAGCAAAGAAACTGAGGTTCATTTTTTAAATACATTTTGTGATATTTAAGGGAAATAAAAAATATGTATATAATATAGAGGTTTCATGTGGAGGGAAATTGTTTTTATATATTTTAATGTTCATCTGCCCAAACAAATAGAGCTGAATGGGAGGATGAAACCGACAAGGCTGGACTTCACTAACTAACCGAGTGACTAGCTTGTTTACAATAAATCCAATATTACATTGACTCTATCGAAGACATTGTGCTCCGTTTGGATAGTTGTGTTGTGTTGTTATGTTGTGGAAAATGAAATTGATTTTCGTGTTTGGATACTCAGTCGCTTGTTTAACCAAACCTAGCACACATCCTACCGCTCTGCTTCTTTTGAAAATAATGAAGATCCATAAATCTAGCGCTCCGTTTCCCTGCCGTTATGTTTTGATTCTATCTATTACAATCATGCGTGATGTATTCCTAGAGTTCTACTGAAATGACACCATATTGATTGGCAGAGCGCCCCGCAAAAAACACACACACAGACACATCAAGCGTGTAGTCAGGCGAGCTTGATTTGCGTCCTGGTGTGAACCTCGACGCACCTGAAACTGCATTATAAAGCTGGCTCAGCTAAAACTACTGGTCCGCTCTGACCTGTAAATCAAACCTACCCCACACTCTTGCGCAGGGCAGATCTCTGTAGACGGTGCTGATGATGGAGGATGGTGTGAGGTGACAGACAATTTGAACTACGTAAAACTTGTATATTCCTGCTCAAAAAAATTCTTGGGGCTGCAACCTTGACAATGCAACTATCCGACACCAAAACTTCATCGGGGTGGATGGAGCGAATCTACAGCGGCTCAACGGCGGAGGAGGGGGGCTGGGTTTCTCTGTCACAGCCCCCACCTCATGAACTAGGCTGATAAGGCGCTTGTATTTTTACATAGAAATGTTAGACAAAGTTGGCAATTCTCTGGGGGGTTGTCGAAAGTCACCCAGGGAAATGTAGTAAATCACTGACTGAAGTGGACGAGTTAGACCGAGGGAAAGTGGGTACAAGTTAATTACAACACGTCATCACAAAAAAACTGCGCTGTCTTGTATCATCACAGATTGACGATACACGACAGTTTAAGAGTATCCGAGGGTGGATTCATTTTGTGTCTCCGCACATTTTACACACACCATTTTACTCTCTCTGTGTGTGTGTGTGTATTTGTGTGTGTCAAGGTGGTGAAGTGACCAAGCCGCGGTTCACCCAGTACTTCCGGGGCAGCCTGTCTGGTCTGACCATCCGACCAGGGAAGATCGAGAGCCAGAAAGTCATTTCCTGTCTGCAGGCCTGCAAGGAGGGACTGGACATCAACTCCCTGGAGAGCCTGGATAAGAGCATTAAAGTACACACACACACACACACACACACACACGCACCTGCACATGCACATGCAGATACACACGGACACACACATATACAAAAATTGACTTAGATACACACGTGGATGTAGACGTGCCTGCACAGAGACACACAAACACGAGGACAGATACACACTCACAGATACACACGGATGCACAACACACATATTAACCTGTGCAAGCACGCATGCGTGCGCACACACAGTCACATGCTTGTAGACACACAGATACACATGCACGCATGCATTCGTACACACACAGACAAGTGCGGACATGTGCACACCCAAACACATACAACCCTGTAGACACACAAAATGCACAAAAACACACATGGTAGAAAATATACATAAAAACTCATATTTTAGAGACGCAGGAAAAAGCTGGACTTCTTAATTCTCTTTGGCCACCAACCCGTGCCATTTATTCCACACCAAACAATTCATTCATTCACTGTTACACTTCCTGTAATCACAAGCTACAGCCACGCCCCTCTTCCCACCACCCTACCTTCTTAAAGGGGCGGTGCCACATATGGTGAATGCTGCTCACAGTCCACTACACAAGTCCACTACAATATCAGAATTCAACTCAATCATAATACAATAAAATAACAGTCTGAAAAACTTCGAAAAAAGTCTTAAAGTATCTCAATTTAAGGCCTTGACATTTTTTTTTTAATATTAAAATGTTAATATTAAAAAGTTATTAGAAGCCTTTTCACCATGAAGAACAGGTTACTATGTGCTGCATGTCCACTTTTCCCCCCATTGTATCTTCTTAAACTAAAAAACAAAAACTAAACACAATTTAGCTTCACAATGAATCTCCTGTTGTGCTTCTCCTACCCATTTATAATTCCATAACTGTGATTAATTCTGTCAATGGGAAATGGGCTGGTTTTGTTTATTTATCAATTTAAGCTTTTAAATTAAACTCCAGGTAGCGTTAAAAGGGTCTTAAAAAGTCTTAAATTTGGCTTTCTGAAACCTGCTCTGAATGTATCCACACACACACACCTTTTGATCCATATTGACAGAAAGGATAGATTCCCTTTTCTTAGCATCACCCATTACTAATTCACCAATCAGCTTCCTCCAAACTCTCCTACCTTCTCCTCTCCCCTCCCCTCCCCTCTTTCCCCGGCTCAGCTAATCCATCTCCCTGCACTGAGGAGAAGATGGATGGGGGGTGTGTGAAGACCACACCTTTAACTCTTTCTCTCCTGCTGCTCTTGTCGTATAACTCCTGGCATTATATTGCACCAGTTAGATCCTTGCCAGCCTTTTGAAAAGTGGAGGAGGTGGGATGCACTGGGGAGGAGGCAAAAGAAAGACTTAGGCGGAGGGGGAGGAAAACCTCCTTAGGGCCAGTCCAGTTTATCTTTTGAGAGCTATTTCATTTTCTTCTTAGCCGCCCGTTCGTCTGGCTCCCATAATTCCACGGGAGGCTTAAGGACAGCGTTTAGCCGAGCAGGTGGAGGGCTGGCACAGCGCAATCAGAGGAGAATAACAGGGAGGGAGAGATGGAGGGAGGGAGCGATAGAAAGACAGCAAATATAGTGCCGCAGAATAGGATGAGGAGAGAAAGAGGAAAATGACAGAGAGAGAGCGTGGATAGCATCATGCAGTGCTGAAGTAGAGTCGGCCTGCTGCTGAGAGAGAGAGAGAGAGAGAGAGAGAGAGAGAGAGAGAGAGAGAGAGAGAGAGAGAGAGAGAGAGAGGGAGAGGGAGAGGGAGAGGGAGAGAGAGAGAGAGAGAGAGAGAGATGCAGAAACATGGAGAAACAGGAGACCCCCTACAGCCTCTCAGAATGAGGTCCTCCAATCCCTACCATAAAACTCTGTGGGAGAGCACACACACACACACACACACACACACACACAAAACAGCAGTATTGCATTACATGTATGTGCACACTCCATAAGCACATACAAACTATACCTGAAATTCTCTGCACTTTAGTGATTTTCAGTTAGTGATTTTGTACATTTCCCATAATGCCCTTTGGTAACCCCCAGAGAATGGAGGTGAACTTGCTGCATTCCTGCTGAGGGTTTTCCAAGCAGCTGGGCAGGGCCACGGCGATAGCGATAGCATAGCAAGAGATCGATAGTAGTGGCTGCAATGCATTCTGGTCTTTTGAGGATGCTGTCGGTGGACCCGGTGTTTTAGGGTGGACTTTCCCTTTAAGGTCAAGCTTGCCTCCCCGGCAACAAGAGTGCATATATTGAGAAGGACAGGAAGAGTTAGAATATTATTGAGTCTGAAATGTTTACTGTCTGTCTACCTGCAACCTCCTCACTCTCCCCCCCCCCCTCCCCCTTTCCACCCCGTCAGTTCCACTTTAACCCAGCTCAGTCCATCCTGGTGATGGAGGGAGAGGACCTGGAGAACATGAACGCTGCTGTGAGGAAAGTTTCCTACATCAACTCTCGCCAGTTTCCTACGGCAGGCATCCGACGCCTGCACATCTCCACCGCCGTCCAGTACGTACAACATCTACTCTTCCTTTCTTTTTCTTTTCCACGTCTTTTCCTTTGTTTCATCCTTTACATTTCCTTCTTTTTCTTCTCTTGTCTATGCGTTTCCCTCTCTCTGCTCTGCCCTTTTTCCATCTACCTTCATACGCTTATATTCACTTGTCTCCTCTTTCTCCCTCTCCACTGTGTTTCCATTTCTCCACTGCTGATCTGAGGAGTGTTAACCTGTCTCGACACTTTTCTTAGTGTTAACCAAACCTCCAAACCAAATCCTGCTGGGGAAATGTTCTGTGGACCGATGAAACCAAATTAGAGCTCTTTGGTAACACAGGGGAAGAAAGTGTTCACAGCCTGGCTGAGATGGGCAGTGCTTCAGTCTCCCTCCAGGAAAATGATCCAAAGCATTTTTTTTTCATGTCACTACCAAAACACTGATTTTAGTCCAGCTCTTCATCACTCAGTAACTGTGAAATCGGTATATTCACATTTGCAGATTTTACAAAGAAAGATTGCATTCAGAATTTGATCAATCTTTTAAAAAAAATCTCCAAATCGCAAAAAAAAAGTTACATTTTTAATAAAATTCTTTAAAGGGGGAAAAACTGAATCTGAATAGGTGACTGTATCCGTCTTTATTTGACATGATCCACCACGTCTCAGTAGTGACACATTGTGGAAAGCAATTCCAGAAAAGATGCCTTAGATCGGGTGGAAAATGCTTCTAGTCAAAGTTTAGGGAAAATAGAAAACAAACTTGAAGCATTTTGGTAGAATCGCCCATATATAACTCCCTTCTCTCTCTCTCTCCCTCCCTTTTCCTCTGCTGTCACTTTCCCTTTTCTTTAATCCACCGTTTTCTGTTCCCTGTCGCCACCGGGGGCCAGTTTTTACATTTTCATGTCGTGTATTAATAATTCTGCCTGGATTTTGCCAGAGGACTCAGAGAGAGAGAGAGAGAGAGAGAGAGAGAGAGAGAGAGAGAGAGAGAGAGAGAGAGAGAGAGAGAGAGAGAGAGAGAGAGAGAGAGAGAGGAGAGAGAGAGAGACAAAGAGAGAGGGGGAGAGAGAGAGAGAAGAGACAGAGAGAGAAGAGAGAGACAAAGAGAGATGCAGAAACAGGGAGAAACTTAGTGAAGGGAGAGAGAAGAGAGAGAGAGAGACAGACAGAGAGAGAGAGAGAAGAGAGAGACAGAGTGAGAGAGAGAGAGAGAGACAGAGCGAGAGAGAGAAGAGAGAGACAGAGAGAGAGAGAGAGAGAGAGAGAGACAGAGGTATTATACGCCTCCCTTGCCGGGTTGCATTAATAGTCATGGTAGTTTTAACTATGTGTAGACCCCTGCAGCACAGCCCGGGGGGGTCGCTCTCCCCCCCCTCTCCCCCCTGTTGGGTTCGATGCACGGCCACGGGCCCAATAGCACAACAGTAGTGTGTGTGTGTGTGTGTGTGTGTGGTGGGGCTCCAGTCAGCTTGAGGCACAGTGATTATCAATCAATACATAATGCATTATGATGGCTGAACTGAACTTATGTCATCGCTAAATGTTGTTTCAATAAAGTTTTTCTCCCAGACTGCTGACTGGTCTGCCAGTTGGCGTGGGTGTGTGTGTGTGTGTGCGGGAGAGAGAGAGAGAGAGAGAGAGAGAGAGAGAGAGAGAGAGAGAGAGAGAGAGAGAGAGAGAGAGAGAGAGAGAGAGAGAGAGAGAGAGAGAGAGAGAGAGAGAGAGAGAGAGATAAACACTACACGGCTGGTGTGTAACTCCTGCTTACAGGACCTTGGTGTCCATCCAAAACCTCTTGTAGGTTCCCGTTGCTCGCCCCCCCCCACATGTTGGTTCAGCGCTCCGTGCAGCAGAAAAGATCATCAGCCACTAAATTAGTTGCACTCTGAGATTTCATCCCGCGTCAGCAACCGTTGGCCTCTCCGCCGGGGTCAGTATCACTCCCCACAAATAAATAGAGATATTAATTAATTCCCTGAAACACAAATTAAAAGCGTTCGTTGCCGACGCCTAATAAGTGCAATTACTGCAGGCACCGGAAAAATAAAAGTAACCAACGCTAATCTCTCTGCCGGCCCTTTCGGGCTCCCTTGTCATATTTCTTTGTAATTAAGTTGGACGGGCTCCAGGTTGTTGTTTTTTTTGGGGTTTTTTTTGCCCGGCCCACGCAGCAGCCGTCTCCCTGCATCACTGGGTTCGTATCTCCCACTGCTCACAACAATGGCTTAGTGCCCGAACAGCCAACAGACACACACCACTGGCCTTCGCTGCTGGAGAGAAAAAAGGAGAGATTACACAACGCCCTGAAACCTGTTTGTCTCAAAACATGGCTGGATGGAGAGAGGGAGGGAGAGAGAGAGAGAGAGAGAGAGAGAGAGAGAGAGAGAGAGAGAGAGAGAGGGAGAGAGAGAGAGAGAAGAGACAGAGAGAGAAGAGAGAGACAAAGAGAGAGAGAGAGATGCAGAAACAGGGAGAAACTTAGTGCAGGGGGAGAGAGAAGAGACAGAGAGACAGAGAGAAGAGAGAGACAGAGAGAAGAGAGAGACAGAGAAGAGAGAGACAGAGCGAGAGAGAGAGAGAGAGACAGAGGTATTATACGCCTCCCTGAGAGAGGGAGGTTCTATTTCTGCACCATTTCAAAAGTTCACTTAAAAATTGCTTGACGGGATTTTTAAGTGAACTTTTGAAATGGCACAAAAGAATAAACAGGGGTTTTGAATGTGGAGGTACATCAAAAAACACATTCAAGGGGAAAGTGGGCGAGGTGTTGTTGCTCGTTGGTTTCAAAATCACTTTTTTACTATCAAGTAAAAACCTTTTTACAAAAACGAGGACATTTTTCTGAAATTTGCTGTTGCTTTCCAGCGACTGCCAATTCTATAGATACAATTCCCAAATGTGGATGGAAAGTGGTGAGGTGGAGAGAGACTTCTGCAGGGCGCCGTGGTTTGAATCGAGAGCGTAAGGCACGAGAACACCTATGTAACGTCCGTGATCTGATTCAGTGATGATTGCAGTCCAGGTTTTTCAGCAGGAAGCTTAGTTGTCAGTCCTTCCTCTCGCTCGGGGGACGTTCCAGAGAGAAGCCGTTGTTGTTCCTCCCACTGACGGATGTTTGTGTGCTTGAAAGGCCTTTTAGTGAAACGGAAAACCCCCGACTGGTCGCTCGGCTTTCACGGCTCCATCACTGCCTGACGCCGTTCTCCTTCTCAACCCCTCCTCCCCCTCTCACTCTCTCTCTTCATTTGCGTCAATTTATGAGTGTGTGTGAGCCCACTGTTTGAAGCTGTTGCGCTCTGCGTGGTTGTTGTGCGTGCTCACAGCCAGCTAGCCCGAGTCCTACAGAGCAGACAGATGCGTCCGCCCATTCAAGGTTGCCAGTCGACGCTGTGCATTTGAACACACGCGGTCATGCGCTGACACTTGCGCGGTCGTGCGCTGACACTCGCGCGGTCGTGCGCTGACACTCGCGCGGGCAGACGGGGAGGCACGTGTGTGTGTGTGTGTGTGTGTGTGTGTGTGTGTGTGTGTGCACGTACTCTGAACACACGACGGGAACGGAGGTCTCTCTTTTGCTAATAACTGGCACGGTGTTGTCGTGGTTTACGTTGTAAAGCCCTCTTAGCTGTGTCGGTGACAGACTCGAGTGGCTTCCTGCTTCCATTGTAATGATAAAATGTAATGATGAAAGAGTGCAAATGTTCTATATTTTTAATCAATAAGCCACCAGGCAGTGCAGCTCTTGAAGAGTAGTGGAAGCGGTTGCTAAGCCACGTAAAGCAGTGGTGGTATTGTGCATTCATATCTGTGAAGCCTGAACCATCAAATAATTGCCAGAAAATTCTAATTCTTTGAAAATGGAGTGTTTATTGGACCTTTGACAAATTAAAAAAAAAAGAAATTAAATAGCAATTTGCAGGGTTAGGATATAGGTTATAAATATCTCAATTTCTACTCTAAATATACTTAATTATGTCATTTAAACCTTTAATTAGTTTACTTAAATAATAATAATGTTGCTGGAATGTATAAAATGCAATAAAATGACAATTGACAGATTTGCAAATAAATTACCTTATATACCTGATGTATCTATTTTGATACACACATTTTCAACACGGTTTTACTATAAAATAAGCTATGAAATATGAAGTAGTTTTACATTGCATCAATCCAGTAAATATTCCTAGTAACAAGTTTCAGTAACAATTTGAAAGTTTTTCTTACCTTAACTTTTTCAAAATTGGCAAAAATATCCCTGAAAAACCACTTGTGGGTCACTGATTGACAGCTGCCATTTTGGATGTCTCAAGTGAAGGTCCTCTGGTGCATGAATTACTGTCCCTGGTGGATTATCCGTGCACTGCATGTATCTGATTGTATACATCAGGTTTTTCCGGAAAATAAATATCACACTGATGATGTAGAGGTCTCAAAAACTCATGTATCAAATATGATTCACTTGGCGTCACAGGGTTAAGGGAACTGTCAAGCATTTAACACACGTCCCTCAGCCAATCAGAGCTGAGCTCTCCAGTTGTTTTCAAGGGTGAGTTACTGACTGTTCAAGTGCCTTTTCCTCTTTTACTACACGGCATGTAGGTCGCTGATTCGAAGGACAGTTTTGGTATATTGGAGAAATAATTGTGTGTCACGATGTGTCAAGGTTCTCTACCTCGAGCTGGAATTCAAGTTCAGGCTTGGAGATGTTAACTCTTAGCTTAACTGCTAACTCTGCAGGCTAGTCAATGGAGAGGTACACCAAACCACACCAGGGCCGGATGTCTCAGTCTCTCCTCCTCCTCCTCCTTCCCCCTCCTGCTCTTGTGCATCCAGGTGTTTCGGGGAGGACACGTGCATCACCATCCCCGACATCGATGCGGTGGTGATGGTGCTGCAGCCCAGCGAGCCCAGGATCACCATCGCCGGGGCGGAGAGGCTGAGCCGGCCAGCCTCCGACCTCAGAGCGCCAGGAGGCTTGGACCTGTTCCAGGACGTCCACATCATCAGCACCGTCACCAGAGCCGACGCCACCGCACATCACACAGGTAGGGAGTGTGTGTGTGTGTGTGTGTGTGTGTGACATCTGCCGGTGGGATGAGATAGTTTCACTTGTTTCAGGAATATTCTTGATAGTGAAGTGACCTACCTTGCCTTGTTTCGAAGACATCGGCAAAATGTCTTAGTTAAGCACAACTGGTTTTACTGGTATTTCTAACACTTTGAGGCACAATGCAGCAAAATGACTAAAATCATTCGGTGAACTCGCCAGCAGCTGTGAATGAACACACCAGAAGCATGAAAGTATTTGGTTTCCCGTGTGGATACTCTAACCTTTTAAACCAAAACGACCTGTCATTTTGACTTCACCGACCTCGCGCGTACCACAAACCGGGCCAGCTCTCCTCCTCCTCCTCCCCGGTGAGAAGAGCGCCTCCCCTGAATGTTGGAGCAGGTTTTTCATAGTGATAATGCGCTCAGTCATTCATGAAGTCCCGCCGCCACCTGCCCCCGCGATCAAAACAAGCCTTCCGAGAAATGCTTAACATTTCATCGGCCAGCCTCGTGAGACGGCGAATCAGCTGCGTCGAATTGCTCAGTGCCTGTTGTGCACTTGTTTTCCTTGTGTTTGCAGGTTTGACTGTCATGCTATATGTCTAGAGAGTTCACGGCGAGCCCCAGCACTAGCCCTCGCCGATATGTTGCATCCACCCCCATACTCCGCTGCCACGTATCTATTGTATCTCTCCCTGCGACTGCACGCCGCCCTGCTGAGTAAGGCCTCCTTCTACCAGGCGGCTGATTCTTCGGGTCGCCCCGCCGTGACCGGCAGCGAATGGGTATGACATTTAAATCCCAAATGGCTTTTAGTCTTGTCCCGGCAATCTGACCACCGAGGCGGGAACAGCCCTGCGCGGCCCGGCTTGGCCTCGGGTCCCCTCCGCTCGCGGGCCAATTAGGAAGGAGATAAGCAGAGCGGGGGGGAGGCTTTGGCCCGCCATTGTGCATCATGCGGCGGAGGAGGAAGAGGAAGAAGAAGAGAAAGTGGCATCGCTTTCAGAACTGGGCGAAGCTCTTTCTGCTGGTGAAATGGAGACTGCAGCTGTGGGGGAAGAGATTAAGCTGGAAGCCAGAGTAAGAGAAAGGCAGAGAAAGAGAGTGTGTGTGGGAGAAGGGAGGCGCCGATGAAGTTCCATAATGAGCAGATTTGGTGTTCGTCTCGAGTCTCCGAGGCTTAAAGGAGCCGAGATGAATCGCGTGTTTCTTCTGCGGGCCGTGCAGTTAGTTTCTATTGGGGCTTGTTAATCACCCTCACCCTCTTCCATGCTTTGTCTCCCTCTGTCATCCATTTGTCTCTTCATTCAGCACCGCCCCATCCCCAATACCAGCTAACCTCTCTCTCTCCCTCATGTCCTCTCTTTTATTGAGTCTTATTCTCCTAACTTTCGGGGTTTTTTTGCATCCACTCTCTTTCTTTCAGTTGTCATCTTTAACGCTGAGCTCTTCAGCATTTCTGACCTATTTTTTTTTTTATGATCATCTGTTCTTAGCTTCCATCCATGGACTCTTTCCTCTTCACTCCTAGTCCTTTGGTACTCACTTGCCCTCCCAGTCTCCCTCCACCTCCTTCTACCCTTTTCCAGGCGACCAAGCTCCAGATGTGTTGCTCGGCTTCGGCCTGAAACTGTTCCTGGAACAGCCCTGCAGGCCTATGTAGTTGTGCATGTGTGTCTGTGCTGTTCTTCTCTCAATTCTCCGAGGCAAAAGCAGCAAATAAAAAAAAAAGATTTAGCAAGCAACCGTGACATTAACAACAACAAAAGGTTCAATATTAATCCATTTTTTCTTGCTGTATCTCTCCTGTCTGACATGTCACCTTGACGATTTCATGCGGATCAGGTTTTCAAAAAAATACTGCACATTTGAGTTTAGCAGCACAACTTACTCCGAATGAAAAAGGAGACTCTCTCAAAGCTGATGAAGGCCACAGCCAAACCATGTCAGATCTGCTTTCATTGTCTTCTTCTAAACAAGCCAGTCAATAAAGGCATGAATATCTTGGCGCTCCTGTTCCACCGACATCAACAACCCAAATGCCTCCACAAACACAAACCCAGTACAAGCGCTCCTCATCCTCTCCTCTGGAACACTTCTTTTCAGTTTCTCTTACTTCTCTTTCACCCCCCCTCCCTCCGTGGGGAGGCTGTTAAGTGGGCACGGCAGGTTCCTTCCCGGGGGAGTCCACAAGCGAGGGAGAAATCTGGGTAGCAGTGAGCGGGCGGGGGCTATAGTGTTTAGCAGACAGCCCCGGCAGCCACCCAGCGCTGCCGTGATGGGAGCTGTCTGAAGGGGGGGGGCCTGTAACCACAGAGGCTTCATAGTGTCTTGTGTTGAGGAATGATTGGAGTCTGCGAGGGAAGAGTAGGTGGCGCGGCACATGCTGTTTGAATCAGGGTTGGACCGAGATGAGGGGTTTTTGAAAGCCGATGTTTTTGAGGTTGAAGGGGGCACGTTCACATCGTTTGTTGTTTGAACTCTGGAGCGTTTGTTCCTTTGGGCAGGTGAGAACGATGCCGTTGAAGCCTGAAAATTGCAGGTCACGGCCCTCTTCCTGGAGAACTGTGGTGTTTGTGAGAAGGTAACCTCTACAGTAAAATACGGTTCATGCCTCTAAAAACACAAGGCTTTATGGGTGTAGAGAGACGGATGTTGACATCTGCCTGAAAATGTGTCTCAGTCTTCTTCCAAGAGAACCTTGGTGCAGTTTGTGTTTTTTTGAGAAGGCAAACTACATGGAACAACCCCAAAACGCAAGGGTTTATGGGTAAAGGCAGACAGATGCTTGAAAAGCTCAGCCAATATCCAATTTTTAATAAAAGGCCTCCTGAGTTTCAATGTGTGTGTGTGTGTGTGTGTGTGTGTGTGTGTGTGTGCAGCGCGGCGGCCTGGAGTCCTCGAAGAGATTATCCATAACCTGGACTACTGTGATATCCTGGTGCTGGGGGAGGAGCTGAGGCCGGAGCAGGAGTCTCTCCAACTGCACCGCAGTGCTCTGATGGGAAAACACCTCGATGCCACCAACTCCACCTCAGGCATGTCCATATACGGTAAGTTACTATAGCAACAACTCTATCTTGTTATTTCTAGTAGAAATGACCCATTTATAACAAAACATGTTGAGTACTGCAGTTCTGTCATGTCCATAGGTTGGTAGTTATAGCAACACCACCTGTGCAATGTACAGTTGCAAGAAAACATTTGTGAACCCTTTTGAATTACCCGCATTCCTGTATGAATGGGCCCTAAAATATAGCCCAATGTTTATCTAACTCATAACAATAGATACACAATAGGCACAGCAAGAACACGCTGCACAATGGTAGCAGCTCAGGATCTGCAGGCTCAGGATCTCTTGAACTTTCTACCATCTGTGTCCACAAGTCTGCAATAATGGAGGATACCAAGCAGGAAACCACTGCTCTCCACTAAAAACACTGCTGCCCATCTCAAGTCTCAAGATGTTCCACAAAGCTACTGGAACAATGTTCTGTGGACAGATGAGACAAAAACTGATCATTTTGGCTAAATATATAAATGCTGTGTTTGGAGGAGAAAACTGTGAAGGGCTGGACGGATCATTGAGGGAACAATGAACAGAGGTCGGGTCATGCAGCGTGACAATGACCCCAAACACTGGTCCAGAATACCTCCTAACCGTCTGCAGGTCTGATCAGCAACTACAGGAAACGTTTGGTTGGTTATTTATGTAGCCCTTTATCACAGACAAGCTTTTAGGTTAGAATATGATCAGAACTAAAGCACATAGAAACAGTAGCAGGTTGAAGAGGACTGAAAGGATTTCACAGAGAGGAGGACATAGGCCTCTATGGAGACATGGAAGAAACCTAGAGGCTCCTCCCACCAGGACGGCTGGACATGCATTACATCACAGGACCAAATACAGTACGAACCATATAGCTCTGTGTGTGTAATGCAGGCCAGGGGCTGAGCAGACCGGTGCAGATTGAGCCGGTGATAAACGTCACCCCGCACCACATTCCACTTTGGCCCGGGCCGGCATCAGCGATCCATCTGGCCAGGGTCCAGCACCCACGTCCCCGTGCCCCTCCAGGCAGGGTCACTGTTCGCATCAAGTGCCTGAATGGAGGAGGGATGACACGCAGCCAGCACACATACAGAGCTTAGTGGGCGGGGGTCAAGAGGTTGCCCTAGGCCGGTATCGATCTAGTATCGAGTCGATCCCACAGCCAACAAGATCAAAGGCGTCTTAAAATGATGAGTATAGAATCTTTTCACATTTTTTAAACTAAGGTTGGTCATACGATTGCAAGAATGCGGTTGGTTTTGAGTTTCATTTTCTCTGTTGGTTCCAGAGATGGGGAGCTCAATAGATCAGACTATATTTTAGGAGCCATTTATACAGGTAATTCAAAAAAGGATTCACAAACTCAGAACTGCATGTGCACTGTGACTCACTATTATACTAGTCACTATTCAGGTATTTCTCTCGGTTTCCACCACACCTCTTTGTATTAGCAAGCAGCACACACAGCAGATGCTTGGGAAAGGTGTTTCGCTTTGTGGCTGCTGCTGCTGCTGCTGCTGCTGCTGCTAACGGTGTGACTAATAAATATGCTACATGTGTGGCAGACTTGAAAAAAGACAAGCGTGGTAAAAGACAGGTCTGTGCTGGACAAGTTGAAATCATCTGAACGTCATCCTCCACGCAGACTCACGAGGAGTCCTGTCCGTCCTCGTCGGTCTCTAGTTACCAGACTTCAGAGATATCCTTCAGCCTTTCCCCTTATCTACATCTAGTAACTGTAACAACCCCCTCCCTCTCTCTCTCTCCATAGGTGTGGACTCCATGTCCAACTATGAGCAGGTGATCCGACAGGTACGCTACCACAACTGGCGCCCGGGCCAGCTCGCCGAGAGACGGTTTCGCCTCACCTGCTCCGAGCTCAACGGACGCTACACCAGCAACGAGTTCAGCCTGGAGGTCAGACTGCACTGACAGATATGGGCTTTTAAAAAGGCCAGTAGTGCTAGATGTTTTATAGACTGTAGCTTTCAGCCTCAGGATTAGATCCGTTTAGACCACGGGGCACTAAAACTCTCAAGTGAAACCAACCAGCTCAACAATGTTTGACCAATAGGGATACATCATTTAATACGCGCCCCACCTCTCTTTTTGAGGGTGTTGTGGTGAAACGTTTGACCTTTCACCTGCGCGGGGGGGGGGGGAGCAGGATGTCGAGGCAGGTGATGCTCTACATCTGAAGTTTCCGTGATCGCCTCAGTGCTCAGCGTTTGACCTGGCCCCTTGCCCCCCCCCCCCCCCCCCCGGAAGGCACCAGATAGATCCACACTCACACGTCTCCTGCCCTTTCCTTTAACACCTCGCTTTCTTCTCTGTGTGTGTGTGTGTGAGAGACAAAGCCAGGTCCAAGCGTATACGAGTGTAAAACAGCGATAACTTTATCCATCGCTTCTGTGTTTCTGGTTTCGCCACCCAGGTCAACGTGCTCCACAGCGCAGAGGCCGGGGAACACGTCAATCACATGGTGGCCCCGCCTCAGTACATGCAAGTGGTCCATCATCCGTCCATGATACACAACCTGTACCCCAGCCACAGCTCAGGTAAGACTACAGACACTAGGTCAACTGTTTACACTGCAAGGGAGAATCCACCCATGTTGATGTTTGGTGTTTTTGTCTTATTCCTGTGGATAACTGGTCAAATATTGACAACGGCACATCAGCGATAACAGAGTTGGATAGCTGAACACTTTTCAGCGACGCTAAATGTCAGGTTTTAGTGTCAGCCCGTCAGAATCAAAGAGCAAGGGCTTCTTTCCAGACTTTTTACACCGACGTCCAACAATCACACATCATATCCATTCAATTTCTCCATCGACTGTATCCTCAAATAGCCCAGAATGCAATGCAGCCACGAGACATGTTAGTGTTTTGAGTAAAGGGGGCCTGACTCTCTCGCTTTCTCTCAACTGGAAAAACACACTCTCCCACCTACACTCACTCACTCACTGTCGAAAAAGGCATTCTGGGAAATGTAGGAAATCACTAACTGAAGTAGACGAGGCAGGTTGAGGGAAATTGGGTCCACTAAAAAAGCTAATTACAACACTTCATCATAAAATGCGTTGAACATCACAGATTGATGATATCTAACAGTGTAGGAGTAACCGGGGAGAGAATTGCCTTCACGTTCCTTCAGAAAATAAAAAAGTGAAACACAAAAAAAAAAATCCACTAGAGAAAGTGTTCCTCACCGGTCCCGGGGAACCTCCCATCCTCTTCTCCAGTAGGAACCAGGAGGAATCCCTGTGAAGAGTACTGGCGTCAGCTCTCCGTCCTGGGGGGGGGGGGACACGGCGAGACCCTTTAGTTCACCAAGCTCTTCATTAGAACGCTGCTGCCGGTCCTCAGAGCCCTGTCAGATGTTGCACCAGGCTTACTCCCTTCCTCCCCCCCCCCCCAGTGCACGGGAGTGATCTGACATGAAGAGAGACCACTGGTCTCAATCTAGCACACGGGATTTAATTATTTATCGGACTCTAATGGGTTCTACTTAGAGTCCCGGAGAGTTCGGCGGGCAACGCTGTTAACAGCCTCGAGAGTGGGAGAAGAGGGGTTGTGGGAGGGTGGGTGGATGTGGGGGGGGGGGGGGGGGTGAAAAGGAGGGCAGGGGAGAGCAGGAGAGGGTGGGGGTTGTTGGACGCCAGGGAGCCACGTATGGCACAACGCAGTGAAAGAACCAGTTCAAGATGTCTGATGTAGTCCGTTTCTAGTTGTATAGCGTCGTCGTTTTCTGTGGTGGATAGCCACAGAAAACGAGTGTCATACTGTATATAGAGTACAACAGAGAAAGCGAGGGAAAGGCTGTGTGTGTGTGTGTGTGTGTACATACTTGCACAGCTTACTCAGGGGGGCCGCATGGAGCTTCTTCTCTCTGAAGAAGATCAAAGGCCATGGATTTGGTGTGAAAATCTAGGGAACTAGAGTGAATCAAATGATCAATTAAAGAGTCCTCTGTAAGTCTCTCTCTCTCTCTCTCTCTCACACACACACACACACACACACACACACACATACCACTGGAGGCTAGGGGAGAGAGGGCGGGCACAGAGCAGTCATGTTATTTTAGTAGGCTGAGATCAGAGCATAAGAAATAAACATTTTAGATCAAGAGGAATCCCTCAGAGTGTGCTGTGCTTTTAGTAGCAAATGGGGCTTGTGATGTATCTCTGCAGCTATGTACACATGGGCAGGCACCCGAGTGATAAATGTTGAGATCTTGTTCAGGAGGTGCAGTCAAACACATTCTGCAGTTTCTACATGGTTATTAGTTGAATTCCTCAAAACGGTGCTAAGAAAACTACAAAAAAAAACTCCTGGATTGCAACATCACAGATAACAGTAGAAGAGCATCAGGGTGGATTTTTCCTTTGGCACCGATGTCTGAATACAGTTTAAATAAAGTTTTGTAAAAATATCCATCATTCTAGTTCATTTTCCGTCTCGTCGTCCCCCAGGCGTGCCCAGCGCCGCCACGGTGGTGATCGTGATGTGCATCGCCGCCCTGGTGGTGGTGGTGGTGCTCGGCATCTACCGCATCCACCTGACCCACCAGCAGGAGGTCAAGCTGGCGGAGACGGCCAAGGAGACGGACGTGGCCTGGGACGACTCGGCTCTCACCATCACCGTCAACCCCATGGAGGTAGGAGAGGGAGGGGAGACGAGGGGAGGAACAAACGCAGAGGTGAATGAGAGATTGGAGGAAAGAGTGTAGGAAAAAAGAGGGATGGGAGGGATGGGAGGGAGGGAGGGAGGGAGGGGCGGCGGACGTGATGGACCGAGAGCAGTGATTCATCTTGTGTGGGACGAGAGGGAGGCCTGATAAAACAGGAGGTGAGGAGCAGAGATAAAAAGAGGGAGGCGCAGAGAGAAGGTGGGATGAGGATGGGGCTGGATAAGGAACGAATTGTCAGGAGACGCTGAGGGAGGGGAAAAAAGATTAGGGACTGAAAGGAAGGATGGAAGGAGCTAAAACAATACGGCAGTGAAATGAGATCAGATCAGAGATGCACGCGTGGTCTGGTTTCCGTGGGGGTTTAAATCGGCAGTGGAATCGATGTGTAGGGTTCAACCAAATGGGTTTTGCAGGCTGATACTGATATTTTGTGCCGATATTTAACATTCTTTTTAGGTTTTCATGCCAAAACTTGTGCCAAAAAGTGGAAAAGCCCCCGAGGCAACATCTAGAAATGAATGAAATTATTTTAGGGTTAGCAGCTCCTTACAGCAGGGTGACCCACCTGCCTTTAAGTGAAGAATTAATTTCCGAAAACATAAATGGATACATAAAATGTGCAAAGAAAATAAAACGTCACTGCACATTTTACAGACTTTTTTTTTGTAGCTGTGGTTACGTCGGCGTACGTCGGTCCCACAAGTGACTGTTTTCAATGCCAAAGTGTGAACTCGGTCGGTGAAACTCAAGTCTCTCTCCTAATCTCACCGCAGAACTTTGAGGAGCCCCAGGCCGCAGGGGAGGAGGCTAGTGAGGAGGAGGAGGAGGAAGAAGAGGAGGAAGAAGAGGAGGAAGATGACGAGGAGGAGGAGGACGACATCACCAGCGCTGAATCAGACGACAGCGAGGAGGATGTGGATGTCCAGCTACCCAGGATGCAACAGCCTAGCAAGAAGGGCCAACAATGGGACAAAACAACAACATCTTACTAAGACACACATTCACACACACACATACACAAAACACACACATCGACACTCAATGACGTACGTCCATACAGAAACCTCACATCAGATGGTTGAAACAAAAAGACTCTCTCTATAATGCCATGTTGAGGCTCTAAAAATGAGGTAATGTCTCCCTCTACTGGTGGTTGAGGGAGGCGCTCTACCCAGATTTAGAAATACACACACACACAGCAATGATTTAACCTTAGCCTTGTCAGAAAACCTCCAGAGTTTTATACTGAGCCTGTAATGAAAACATACCGCTGTTAGGAACTAGTATGACACTAAAACTGCTCGTCAATCAAATAAACGTTCACCCTTCTTATTTTGATTCTTAAAAAGGGATAGTCCACCAAATCTAGGTGGCCCCCCCCCCCCCATCGGAGTTGTTTTTTCCTTGAAAATGGTGTAATCTCCCATTACGGTCTACGGTGAAAAAAAAAAAAAAAAGATGTTTGTCAATCAAAACCTGTACCATACATTCAGTTTGATGTATTCAGTTCACACAATGAGATGTCTGATGTCCCCATGAAAATGCAAAACTGTCTTTATTAGAGAGAAAAGAGAGAATACTGAGTTGCAAGACTTGAGAAAACTATTTTTGGTTTGTATATTTTCTGTTATTTATGAGCATCTATTCCAGCCTGAATGGCAAATCCAGGTGATTTTACAGATATGGCATATTTTCAATGGCACTCAAAAAAAAAAAAAAGAAAAGAAAAAAAACAACACAAAAAAGCGTTTAGAGCAGTGTGCTATTGCAGATGTCATGTTGAACTAGTGAAGGGATTTGAGTTCTGTTTTTTTTTTGGAAAGACAGAGGAGAATCCTTGTACATTTTTATACGCTCCTCTTATGTAAATACTGAGTATAGTACGTGACCCCCCTCCCCCTCCTCCCCCACACCACCTCCCCCACACCACCACCACCACAACACCCCCCCTCCTCTCCACCTGTACACAACATAGATGCCACCCCTCCATATGTATGTACACCCCCCCCCCTAAGACCTTAGTCTCTAAGAAACTCGCTTCGACGCCCCGAGTCCTCTGTGTGTGTTTCTAGCGCTCGGTGTTCAGACCATTCCAGTTGACTGCAGGTTGGTTTTTTTGTTTTTTTGGATTGTTGTACCACTGCCTCCATCGTGACTGAGTCAGTTAAAGCTGCACTAGGCCAGATCACAGAGTCCCTTCCCCGTACATTCGTCACAGGAAGTGATGAATCAAAACTGAGGAGTTGACTAAAAGGTAACGTTACATCACTCCTGGCTTCAAACTCTCACAAACAGTTATGCCCCGCCAAAGTGCGTAGTTGCCTAGTGCAGCTTTAAATTGAAGGTGAATACATTTTGGTATCGTTACGGTCGACATCATCACAAACCAATCAAAAGGTGTTTTCACCTCAAAGTGAAAAGGGCATTAATCTGTGGCTTTGGCCATCCTGAATCCAATCCATCTTCAATATTTGACAGTGATGAATCCACAGAATTCTTTTGTTACAGGAAAACTGAAGGTTGATTGACTTGTGCAGTGGCCAATAGCATGGGTTTGGTTCAGCATAAGCACCTAAAAGCCTGTTTACCCCTCTAGCCTAGTGAACCTTTGACGGCTCGTCCTTTGGATGTAGCTGGGAGACCCTGTGTGTATAGCTCTACGTTCATGTAAAGATCTCATATGTTGTTTAGGCGTTTTCCTCATCTACTGTGACACCCGTCTTGTGACGTCACCACCAACCCCACCCCCCCCCCCCCCTTTGCACCCCTTTCCCCCCCCTGGAACCTTTGGTGGACTTTGCATCGGCCCGAGCCCTAATGTTGTCCCGACGTTTGTTTTAGAAGAGGAGGAGCAGGATGGTGAAAATAAACACGAAAAACCTTGTATAATGTGTAAAACCTTTTTTTAGTTTTTTTTTTCTGGACTCTTTGATCTGTTTTCCTTTGGAATGGTCACTACAGCACTTTCTGTAAATTGACCAATAAAAACTTGTTTTAGAATCTAGCGGTGGGTCTCGTATTTGTGTGGCTGTGACGTCACCATTCCCTAACCAACACAAAATGACTCTCCGAGGGACAGCACCATAGGAGACGTTATTGGCAGGGTGAAACAAGCATTTTTTGGTGCTTGGCATCGATGCTACCTGAGGAAGAGCGCTAGTACCTCACTAAAACATCTGCACTTGGGACTTAAAAACACATTTGGAGTCAATTTGCAGCTTAGTAGCTTCGTGATTAAAATGTAATTGTCTATGAGCTTCATTTAGAGTGCTACAGTCTACGGACATAATTTCATTTTCATACAGGTAGTAGGGGTGTAACCTTTCCTTCAAACAGCACACACAGAGATGCAGGCTTTTCCCCTGTCAAACATCTGCAACACACACATACCTGACATTTCTTAAAGACACATTTTCTCAAGGCATTCTATTCTAGTATTAGATGGCTTGACAATTGAAACACTGAGAAACAGGGAAAACTGAGATGCTTAAACTGATGCTCATCAATCTATATAAAGCTATGTTTTGCAAGGATCTCCGTTTAAACAGATCAATGACATGGTAGTTGATAACCACAGGAATCCCCCTCACACAAATTGTTGTAGCAGAAAGACAAGTAACAAGATTATTTTTGTAGTGAGTCTACATAAACATACTTTTATTCTGAAAACACTGAACTGGACATTCATAATATCTATACTCATGAAGCCCACTGCATGTTTGTAATGATTTCTGTTTTGATTGCATTCAAAGCAGACAGAATTGCAATGTGATGCAATGTCCATGACGATGCCAAGAGTACCAATGTAGCCCATACATGCTCAAAGACGTGACTTTTTGTTGGATTTAAGCATTATTTATTTACATTTGCCTATGAAGAAAACGATTAGAAGATGAATGAACCATTTATAAAAAAGGTCAGACAGATTTTCAGTCTTTTCTGTCCAATTTCTTTATAGTCTTCCACTGTAAAACGACTGAGGACTAAGTGCACTGATGGAGCACCCTCCGGAAATGCATGTGAGATGATGGATGGAGGGATGAAAGTGCATTAACTCCATAAGTGACTGAGGCAGTCAGACTGTGCTCCAGCAGTAGGAAGCAGGAAACACCCTTCACCAGAAAATAACATTAAAACGTACTGAAGAGACCCGGGACTTCCTAGCATAAACCTTAAAATGAAATCCTGAAAAACATTCAAAATGTCCAAGTATGACCTAAAGATGAAGAATGTGTCAAGTGAGTAAAGGGGGTGAATAACTTTTTTCCAATCCACTTGATAGGAAAAGAAAGTGTGTTTTGAACTGAAGTAAATGTGTCAAGGGGGTTGAATAATTGAGAGGTTTAAAAGCCTAAAAGTCAAAAGCCTTGTAAACCTTTCAAGATTTTGATAAGCTTAAATGGTCTGAGAAGATGCTGCCGACTTGACGTTTTTATCTTCCTGTAGGAACACGTTAGGAAAATGATGCATTTCCTAATTTTGTGATGGAATCAAGCTTTTTGTAAAATGTTTAAGACATTTTTAGGCAGTTTATCTCATTGCATTTTGGAAAATATAAACCTTTCCATTGATTTTGTCAGTATATTTCAGATATTCAGAGTGGACGGTAAATTCAGACTTAAAGGCTGCCCGGTTTACAGTTCAATACTTTTCTTAGGAGAATGATTGGAAAAAGAATCGTAAAAGCGTCAAAAGAAATTGTGTCAAGGAACCTTGATAAGACTACTTATCTACTTGATAAGACTTAGTCCCAAGAAACCCCTTCTGAGAAGGTTATTATTGTTAAATATGACTAGGGAGTGAACTACTAGTGGCTGGGGACCGCCTGGAACTGGCTCAAGGGCCCCTGGGTTACCCCGGACCTTACTCAGAACCACTGGGTTAATGAATGCATTATCAATAGGATGTCTCCATCTAGTGGCTATTTGGCTGTACTGCACAACTGGTCCCAATCACCTCGGTGCCAGAACTCAATGATGATGTTTTATAGTCCCAGGCCTCTTCCCAGCACCGTCATGCTTTAGACAGTGTGTTTTATGAGGCATTCAGGTGTATTTATACTCATGATTTAAGCACCAAGCCACTCAAGGCCATGGTTTATGATGATGTCAGAACAGAGGTGTTGTTTGAGGTGGTGCTAAAACCCTTTCAGCTGCTCTAAAGTCAGGATAAATTATGGCCTTGAGTAGCTTATTTCTTTTTATAAAATGCTGGTAACACATTAACACAATGGAATGCAAATGGTCATAAAATCTTATTTGACATGATGAAGAGAAACACAAGGGAACCCCAGGTACCTGTACTTTCTACTCAGACTAGTCTTAGTCAAAATAGATACTGGATTCTATAAACACTTCACTCGTCCCCCTTCCCAATGTAAAAAATGAAGCTAAAATGAACTAAGTGCATCTGTAATTATCACCTTACCCTTTCCAATTCTCCCCATTTAACCCTCGAGATGGATGGCCTGGCCCACACCCCGACACAGAGGACCAGCACTGCCCCCTATTGCCAGAACGAAGGTTTGGGCCTTCCCCTAAAACCTCCTCTTGGCCAGTGTGAATAAGATTCCTGGAGAAAGTCAAGGGACTGAAAAAGCTGGAAAAAAACCCAGAAGACACTCGAAATATCTCAGACACTCAGAAGTCTCCACGTAGGAGCCTTCCTGTGAAATCAGCACTTAGGGGTGTGTTTCCCAACGTTACTGCCAGACCTGTGGCGTCAACTACTGCACCAAGTGCATGAGTGTAACGGGGCTGATTGCACCATTGGTAGTAGCACATGGGAAGCTCTTTCCCACCCATCTGAGCATTGGCTCACTCAAACTGTCATGGCACTCTAGGATGCCAGGGCTGCACCAAGGTCATGATGTCCTGCCAATCACAGAGGTACCCTGGAAGCACGAGTTAAGCCTCCCCAGTGTGCTGAAGCAGGCTATCAAGAGTGAGCAGAGAGGACAACCACCAGTTTAGCTGGCAGTGAGCGGAGATGCCGTGCCCTTGAAGGCTTTTGGCTTCTTTCACACTACTGGGTTGTGGACAATCTGATCTCCACCACCCCTGCTGAAGCTGGGGACTACTTCCAGGACACTGCCCCACTGGTGAGCTCCCTAACTGGACTGGAGGTGATCTCTGAGCAGGCTCTCCTGGATACAGTCCCAGTCATGTTCCTGAAAAAAGGGCTGGTTGACTTGCTGACTTGCTGACCAAGGTCACTTCTGACATCTGCCGCTGGCGCAGAAACCTCCAGGAGGCCCTTCTGGGGGAACATGAGGGCAGCTCGCCTCCAGTGGAGGAGCCTGGACATCACTTCTGTACCAGCAGTCCTGCTCAGGAACATCAAGGTGACCACTGACCATGTACCACAACACACACACTTAAAGACAAAGCATCTGACAATGCACGGGCATGAAGATTGCTTGACTAACTTAATTAGCTTGACTACAGAAACGTCTAAAAAGATATCCCCAAGGTCCTTATAGTTTACACTTTTTTTGCATCAGTTTAGAATACCAGTAATAAAACAGATTTCTTAGGAAGTTGGAAGCAAGTGGTGGAAGGTAGTTATCTCACTCACCAAAAATGCCTCCCCAGAGCATGACTCCCGTCAGGAAAACAAGAGGAAACAGACCGAGCTCTTTGGAAAAACACCATCACGTTTGGCCTGAGGCGGACGTAAACAAACATGTCATCACACACAGCGACACTCCAGTTATGGCAATACGTTTCCAACTTATGTGAGCTAATTCAGCATTTGAGGATACATTTCTAAAACGGTGCACTGCTGCTTACTGCTGCCTTGCTGGGGGACATTTTGGGCAAGAGGGCCCACCCTTTTACTTTTCACTACATACCATGGCAGGAGAAGTGATGACGCCAGGCTTTTTCCAGGCCTTGGCCAGGCAGGGCTGGCCATGATGGAGGTTAAAAGGCATAAACCTGACTGATGAGCTGCAGCTGGCAGGTTGTCATGTGCCTGTTCAGAGCACACTCAGCCAACAGCCGCAGTACCAGGGAGCCAACAGCTCCACCTACAGGGTAAGTGTGGTATTGCAAACCCTATCGCCTAGTTCAAGTCTTCCTCGGCCCGAGCTTTCACCTATTGCCTCTTCACATCAGAATACACAGAGTTGGGCAAATAAAAAGGTTTGCAAAAGTTACAAAACCAAAGTGTCCAGTGTCTGTCCAGGACAAGGTGAATCATGGAAACTTTAGTTATTTTCCAAGGACTGATGAAGCACCTACTCCCTCTAGGTCAACACTGAGCAGCAAGGTGAGATCATCAGCAGCATGTTTCCACAATTCCCTCTATTTTATTGCTTTTATCATTACTACTGTTCTTGATTGCTTATTTTTTTATTTGTGTGCTTATATTTAATCTTTCTTGCTGCTGCAGTGTTACTTTTGCTGCTACAACAACCTAAATTTCCCCACGGGGCTCATTAGTGTCATCTTAACACTTTACCTTACGCCATTTCCATTAATTTGACGTGATTAAATGATGCTTCAGCGACTGAAGCAGGTAGGAGGTGGTGTCTTCTTTCTCCTCTGCTAAACTTTGTTTGTCAGCAGAAGTCATATCTGCAGCTGGCAAACACACTAAACCCCCTCATATAATCACCTCAGAGGCAAAACAGCATATTGGGATTACGGGGCTGGTGTGACATGCTGATTTTTACACTGTAAAACAATTAGAGTTTCTCACACCTCAGTGGTCCTGCGCCGCCACAGCACTTCACTGTCAAGGACACACTAATCCCACTTCATCCTAATTAAGAAACCACCAGAACAGCAGTGTCTGGGAAATGCCGCTCTTAAAAATGAAGCCAATGAGTGCAAATTAAAGTGGCTGAGTAAGGACGATTTGAAGGGGGTTCAAAAACTAACACCCCCCCAGACTACATCTTTCTTTTCACACACACACACACACACACACACACACACACACACACACACACACACACACCCCTGATCATGCATTTCATCCAATGTTAGAGTAAATGCAGTCTTGAAACTGCATTAACTGCAGACGACCAAAAGATGGTAGCAGTAACATTGCCAGCACTGAGCCCCTCCAGACCAAAGCCTTATCACACTACAGGTTGTAAAGCTGTCGACACTGCTCCAACTTTATCAGGTCGGATCTGAACACGATCCCAGATTTGAGTTAAAAAAAACACACATTTGGAAGTAGAATAAGATACAGGAGCTCAAAACATGGACACTCGTATTGAGAGGCGTGCCAACACACTGCTCATTATTGGGGAGGCGTGCAGTTAAGGAAACGGAACATGCCAGAGGGCAAAACTAGGCATCGTACCATTGACGTCAGAGAGAGACTGTGTGAGCGCTGATACGGAGTCTCCAGCAAGCTGCTGGCATACGGTAGGTCACCGAGACGCCGTGATAACAGGGGCTGCTGTGTTACCCCCGAGTGTGTGTGCGTGTGCGCTGCTCTTACGAGGTCAGGAGGTCATCCTGCCAGACAAGAAACGTGATGTCATCTCCCAAATTGTAGCACTTGCTAAATGCACGCAACACACACACACACACACACACTTACAGTCGAACATTAACACAGAACTCCACTCAAATACAAACTCCGCTGTAAGGGATTTAAGACTCAGATGAATCAGACGCAATGCCCGCAGGCCATGGCCACTAATTAACCTAGATGTGTGTGTGTGTGTGTGTGTGTGTGTGTGTGTGTGTGTGTGTGTGTGTGTTATCACAACTAATTTTAGATGCACCCTTGCAGTAACAGGGTTTGTTTCCGCCTAATAGGCAGCAGGTGACATTTGGAAAAGGTTGCGATAGCAGGCGGGAGGTCCAACAGGAACTCTCGGGAAAATATTAACAAGCAACCTCGGAGAACTTTGCTGATTCTCTTTCTCACTCACGTCATTTTCAATTAAAAAAATATATAAAATTACACTTTCCCCACTAAATCGGTTCAAACAGAACCCCGTGTTGGAGAATAGCAAAAAGGTACACGGGGAAAAAAAAGAGAAAAAAGGTAGAAACAGAAGGAACAGAGAGGGAGAAAGATAGAAAAAGACGTACAGTGGCGAGTAAAAGGCTTTTAATTTGAATCATTAATTTGTTCATGTTGGTCTGATCATCAAGTCATAATAGAAACAATGTGATTTAACAAATGACACAAAAAAAAAAGGACTTTTATATGTTTTTATTGAACATATTGTTCAAACATGTGAACCTCTAGGATTCTGTGGAAGGGGATAATTGAAGTCAGGTGATCCAATCAATGAGATGACCTCCTGTCACGTGTCTGTGAATCTACAATAAGGAAAAACACTAAATAAGAGTGGAGTTCAATGGGAGGGTACCAACGTTTTCTCACAACTGTAGATGGATAAGAAAAAGCAGCATACTGTTATGGCTGGGTTCCCCTGCTGTGTGTCGGTGCTGTATAGGATAAGGACATGACTCACACTTTAAAAAAAACAAAACGGTACAGAGGTAAGGAGTTAACACTGGCGCTGATGTTTATGCCGAGTTCTTTTTCCACAACGGAAGAGTGACGATTGTCAGCTTTACAAAAGGTAAAAATATCAGAAATTCTGCAGCAACAATGTCTGTGCCATTATGTTCTCTCAACTCAATGTTGAAAAGAATATACCGCAGCTGAAAATAGCCACTTTTATTCTTTTTAACACCATCACCACCACCTTTCTATGTCTCTCTTCATTCTTTTCGCCTTTTTTCTTTTCAAATCTCTGGCCTCCCTCCTCCCCGACCACTTATCCCCTCCCTCCCTTCCCTCCTGCCCCTTTTTTGTTCCGTTTCTCCAATACTTCTCACCCTGGTTATTAGCACTCAGAGCATTGCAGCATTCCAGTCAGGAAACAGAAAACTCAGCTAGCACTTTAAGCGTTTTTTGACCTCCCGGTGGAGAGCACAGTCAGCCAGGCTAGGTTACTACTGTATACAGGGTTAGAACCAATATATTGGTTTGTCAATAACTGCTTTTTATTAAACACCAGGTATCGGCCAGTCAGTAATATGTTGGAGAGTTATTCCTCCCCACGGCTAGGTGATATGTAATACCACACTTCTGGGGGAAAACACTGTGAATGCTTGTAGTTTCAAGCTATCGGCAGCTTCAACACAAAAATATCAGTATCGACCTACAAAAAATGATTGGTCTAACCTGAATTGTATTGTCTTGGTGCAACGGTGACCTTTGTGTGACCTGTAAAGGGAGTGATAACTAGTATCAATGCCACGGTGTGTGTGCTGGAGGCTGGACACCTTCTGGCATGCTGCAGTATTTCTATGTTAAGGGATGTTAAGTCAGAATGACCAAAATCGGTACATGGATTATGCATCTTTGATGATGGTGCTGAATATAGATTGGATATAAATGTGGAAAAAACAGAAGAGATCCTGCACTCGGAGGAAGCGTGTGCTGAGGATGCCTTTACGTTTGTTGTTAGAGCGAATGAAGGAGGGAGGAAAAAAACAGAGGGAGATAAATGTTAACGTCTACATGACTTACCCTGGAAGCAGACATACGATTTCACCAATTATGGATCTAGAAGACAACAGGGAATGCAACTATCCATCCATGTCCTCAGCATACATCCACCTTCCATGCATGTACAGTATATATACACTCACCGGCCACTTAATTAGGTACTCCTGCTCCTCCAAACAGCCAATCACACGGCTGCAACTCAGTATATAAAAACATGGAGACATGGTGAAGTGTTTTTTTTGTGCCACCAAACAGTAGAATGGGCAAGATGCGTGATCTCAGAGACTTCGGACCATGGTGTGATTGTTGGTGCCAGACGTGGCGGTTCCAGCATCCTCAGAAAACTCCTCCTGGGGTTTTCACCACTACAGTCTCTAGAGTTTACAGAGGAGGGTGGAGAAACAAACAACACCTTGTTCATGAGAGAGATCAGAGGAGGATGGGAAGACCGGTTCAAGCTAACAGAGAGGCCACAAATGCTCCAAGAAGAGCTCTTTACAACAGTAGTGTGCAGAAGGGGCACCTTGTTGAATCCATTCAGGCTGTTCTGGAGGAAAAAGGGTGTCCCTCAGGGTACTAGATGGGTGTACCTAATAAAGTGGCCAGGCATCAGCTTGCAAGAAGAAAAGGAGGGATAAAGGACAAGGATAGAGAGAAGTAGCAGGTGATGGACAAGCTTAGTAAAACATTTATCACACATACACACACTTCTCATACCTATAACCCTTATTGTGCTTCCCTACAGTATAGAGAGGTGAGGGAGGAGAAAGCTCTAGGAAGGGAAAAGATCCTTTGAGAGAAGAAAGCAGCAAAAGGGGAGATTTAAATAGCCAGGGCAGAGCAGTCTAAGAGGAGACAGTAGATAGTTGGCAGAAGATCGTGAACGAGAGAAGGCAGAGAAAGGGAGACAAAAAAAGAAAAAAAGAATGTGAGATGAATTGAAATGAAGCCTCCCTGTCAAGAGGCAGCTAAATATGGATCCAGCAAAACAAAGTCACTTTTAAGCGGATCAATCAAGTGTTCAGCTGCAAGTATTGAGCTTGTTTAAAGAGCTGGTGTGTATTATTGGAGAGCACAAGCAGTACTACAAGTTGTGGGCCAGCATAAGACAGACATCTCGCCTATCTGAAATGACTTTTCTAACCTTTTGTTCAGATTCAGTTTGACGGCGAGGTCTGAATGAAAGCGTGCACTTCAGCTCATGTTCAGCCCCTCATTATTAAAAGACCATCTTGATCCATGGACAGATTCTCAAGTCGTCCGGCGATTCTGCTGCCTAGCGCTCGGTCGTCTCCCTCACAGACACAGTTAAAAAGCAGAGGGGGGGGGGAGCGATGCCTCTCGGTGAGATTATGATGTTATCAACACAAGCCCCGCTTTCTGCAGTGAAACATTAATGGATTTTCTGTTGGCAGTGCCAGGGAAAGCCAAGCAGAGCTGAACTTTGATCACATAACGGGCTTTGTTCTCTGTTCAAAGCCTGCCCTGGGACGGGGGGGGGGAACCGGTTTGGAGGCAGCTCATCTCAACTAAACAGCAGACAGACATCATCAGCGAAGGATTTTTCCATCATAACAGATATGATGTGGTGTAATTTGAGTTTGCGGCGTTATTAGCGGCGATAAGGTTCGCAACACAGCGTAGTGTATTTGCATGGCGGTGACCTCGCTGAAATAACGAGATAAAAATCAAAGCGCTACTTTTGGAACATGCCCAGGATGAGGTCGACCCGACGAGCAAACAACAGTGAGGCAAGTCCAGGCTTAGTAGAGTTTATTTTTATTCACATTTAAAAGATGCTTGCGGCAGCACATTCCTCCCACCTTATACCAGCGAAGACTTCCTGTCTCGCTCACCTTACTTCCTGTCCGGCAGACAAAATCTCAAAATCCACAGAAAAAAAAAATAACCAAAAAAAAATGAACATAAACAAAAAAATTCTTCAAATCATGAGACCAGAAATTTTAACATCAGGGGTAAAAATTTAAGGGCAAGATAGAGTGAGAAAAAAACAAAAAAACAAAAAACAGCATTTAAAATGGGGGAAAAGAAACTGTCTCCGGATATGACAGGGGTGTCGTGTGCTTTTCCGTGTGTGTGTAGCATCTCAGAGCAGGCACATTAGCAGTCCAAGACATCTTCACCGTCACATCAATCCCAATCAGTGTTGAAGGAGCTATAGAGCCGTCACAATAGCATCCACAGTCCTTCAAGTTCACCGTCCCGATGGGAGGCTTGAATCAAACGGGAGAGAGCGCAAGAAGCTGGCAGGGAGGGAGGGAGGGAGGGAGGGAGGGAGGGAAGGGGGCTCAAAAAGAAATGAAGTTTTATCGCTGTTAAGCCTGTAGGGGGTTACTGCCTGCTTGTCAGTGAGTTGTCTTCTCACTGCAGATGTTGATTTACGTTTATGTGTCTTTATCTATACACTCTCAGGGACATGCTCACACACCATCTATATATAGATATATATCTCTATATATAGATGTATAAAATCCATCCATGTGTGGTAAAAATTGTAGACATAAACATGAGCATTCAAATCATCTCTCCCTCGCTCTCTGGTTTGGAATATAAATAGGAATATAAATACGATGTTCAGAGGAGTCTGCACAGAATGGATGTGTGTGTGTGGGGGGGGACAGTGTCACCCAAAACCACGCCGTTCAAGGCCCTGCTAACTGAGGACACATGTTTATCATGAGACTTGGACTGCAATATTCTCGCTTCAACTCTCCCATCATCTCATTTGTCAATTCCTTTTCGTCATCTGTCCGGGAGAAAGACAGCAGTGAGCAAAAACAACAACAACAAAAAAAAAGAAGGTTAAAAACTAGGAGATAAAAACATCCAAAAAAAGGAGAGCCCCCCCCCCTCTGGTGTAAACAAAGCCCCTTGAAGCCACATTTTCACCACCTCTTTATAGTAAATGTCATCATCCTCAGTAGATGTCTTAACGGTTTTTGAAAAGTTCATTTTGGAGGTTTGGTCGACCGTCGTCACAAAACGGGCCTCGGTTTTGTGTGTGTGGTCGGTGGTGTGGTCAGTGGTACTGGAGGTAGTTCTTGAGAGTCTGCGGCAGGGGGAGTGTGTCGATGTGATGGATGCGCTCTCTGCCCAGCGCCAGCCGAGCTACTCGTCTGCACAGGTCCATGAGGGGGAGGGGCTCCGCTGTGATGGACAGAAGAGAGAGAGAGGTGGTTAGGGTCAAGCCAATTAAAACTGGATTGTGTGCGAGTGTGTGTGACAGTGGTCTTCTCTCCATCTCATGTAGCTGCATTACATTTACACCTGATTACATCACCAGTATAGAAACTGTATCCCGCTCCCTCAGCATCACTCCCTCTCACAATATTTCCATCCTTTAAAATCGACAGTAAAGGTCGTCGTCTCAATTATTCCCCCATCCACGACAACAATCAGCTATCAATGCGTGTCAGGGCAGACTCGTAACTGCCGCCCTTTATGGATCCACCTGGAAAGACCATCTGGTTGGGCTACTGCACACCCCTTCAGTCAAACATAACAACTTGCACGCACACGCACGCACGCACACACACACCAAGGTGTGTTCATGGACAAGAGTAGATCGAAGAGGAAGACCCCAGGGATTCCTCTAAATGGACTGCTGCCCTTGTGGCTACGTGACCGCTGGATAGCAAACACAGCTAAAGGAAAAAGGAGTCTGCTAGTCTAGCATGAGGATAGGAGCAGTAGCAGATACACATCAACTGCAATGATGCTTTCAAAGACAAAGAAGAGTGCATATGTAGGTGATATAAAATGACTACTAAGAAATAATACGTACACAGCTTGATTTTTCTTCATTTCCTCATACAAGGAACATTCACAACAGCCGAGGTTGAAGCTCAGTTGCTTGTTTAGATGTCAATTAATGACAGCTGCCGCAAATTACAGGCATCAAACATTCATTAAGGCCTAAAGGGACCAAAATCTACAAATTACAACGAGGGCTTACAGTGCTTCAGCTGCGATCACATCAAGATACTAATTAAGAGCTGATCCATGTAGGATTTTCTAATTAACTTGTCTGTCAAATCAAACAGTGATGAACGTTCTCATAGTAGAGGTGAGGTTATTAAAAAAAACAAAAAGAACATGAAACATAAAAACCACCACCACAGTTGGCAAAAGCTTTGGGCTGTCAATTTGGGACAATTTATGGTTTCAGGTCAAACTTGCTGAAAAGTCTAAGTGTACTCCTTTCCTGTGGTCTGCTAAGTGACCTATGAAACAGCACGGGGGTGGCGGGGGGGATAATGTAATCCACCAGTAGAAAGCGGTCGACAGGGTCTAATGAGCATATAAGGTGGAGTTGCCAGCCCAATTCATTGATTGTCAGATATTAATGAAAATCCTTTCTAAGAGCACCTTGGGAACATTTGGCAGCGTGTGGATTCAATCGGAGGCCACATCAATACAGTTGCATGTGCAAATCAGAACGACAGGGACGTGTAGAATGAACAAGGTGCTGGCAAGCTAGACCGCTTGGTAAAGACAATCACATCCCATCCCTCAGCTTTGCGCTGACCTAACAGCGCCTATCAATCAGTCTACCCTCAGTAGCACAGCCCACACCCCCCCCCCGGGGAGCCCGCCGCATATATGTAGTTACTATGGTAACCAAGTCCTCACACTTCCACTGCGTGATGTCACCCGTGCGATGTGCGATCCGTGTGACTCACACACACGTATGTATATATTCTCAATTGGAAAAGTGCTGCTACGCATTGTTGCCAATTTTAAAATGTCAGATGTTCAAAGAATTCCACCTACACATTTCTAATAGATAATGGGGTGTGGAGAATTGTAATGAGAAAACCTGTTAGATTGATATCCCACTTTGGTAGAACACGCTCCCTTTTTAGCACATATACCACCACAAGTAGTTAACTCTTAATAGCACTGGGGGAAAGAGCGAGATGGCGTTTTCAACGATAGATATCTTCGTGAGTGCTGGACAAAAACAAAACCCTGTGACTTCCATAGGAGATCCCCAAAACAGCCCCCCAAATGAGAGTCAAATGGTTCCTTACATTGGACCAGGTGTATTGAAGCCATCACAAAACAGTAATGCCTAGAAACTGATGAGTTTACTGGCTGAAATGTGTTAGCATTTTGTGGGATGTACTGCCTTTTACTTCTTTTGTGGATCTCCTATGGAAGTCAAGAAGCAAGAGGAAATATCACTACGGGTGCAACGTTTTCCTTAACAGCCCAGAATGCAACACAGCTGTTTGCAGTAACACCTGTACGGTGGAGGATTAATGCTGCCAGAGACAGTAGCGGTAGTCTCAGTCAGTGGGAGGGAGGTGATGAGGATGCTACATACACGCGGGAAACCAGCCAATCCCTGCTGACACGAGCTGGTCTCCATGGTTAGGGTTGCCGGGGGCGACAACTGGTCCTGTCAGGGAGTGGTGAGTGTGAGCGCAGACAGGAACTCAAGCTGGTATAAAGTGTTAACCTTACTAAATGGTATATGGTGTAGGAAAAAAAGTGTGTGGGTGTTTAAGTTTGAGACTATTTGACTGGTCAGCTAGAAGACAGCATGTCAAGCATTGGTGCAATCAAGATCTGATGTTGAGCTGCTCTGGGATTTTCCCTGTCAAGAAATACGATTTTAAAAACAATAAAAATGTACTAGCCAATGACAATTTTAAATGACAATTCATCTGTCATCGTGCAGTTGTGTGTGTGTGCGTGCTCGACTGCAGGCAGAAACAGACGTGTGGAGAAACAGGATGTATGGAGATGCTCTCGGGGGAAATCAGTCCTAAAATAGTACCAAACTAAGAAAGATGGAGTGGGATTTGGTGACGTTACGAGAAATAGGCTATATTCTGTTCTACAAAAACAAACTAAACCCCTTCATGTCTCAGTTGCACGTAATGTGACAAATCCAAACATAGTTCAACAGAGTATACCTACTTGTCATGCTTAAAGAGTCCTTCACCACGACGGCATCCCAATTCTGATACCATTTCCCTTGTCTTGTTCCCTTATGTCATATAACCAAACCTTTTCCTCCTCTATATAGTTATATTTTACAAATGAAAATGCAGGCACTGAGTTGGTTGTGTTGTTTTACAGCATGAGTTTATTAGATTGCTGTGAATGCAGACATCTCTAACACTGTGCAGCCTGTTGGTGTCTGTGCTTGGCGGAAGGGGATTCAAAGTCTGGCCTTTGTACTCTGAGTGTGCAAACTATTTTAAGTTTTAGACAGTCTTTTCCCTGCTGTGACCAGCAGCCAGTATAAGTCATTCTGCGCAGCCATGCTGTCACTTTAACTCACTTGGTAGAGCAGCAGACTTTCATGCACGTACTTTCTAATGCCGAAGTTTTTTCTAGCTTAGTTTCAAACTGCTCTAAACAGCAAATGAGTGTTGTAAGAGATACGTGATCCCCCTCCCGCAATCATTTTTCCCCAAGTTGTGCTCCCTTCACTTTATCCAAAATGTCGGAGAGAAACTGAGTGGCACACTACTACAACTGATTTGTGGTCGACTAGGACTATGGGGCCATATCTGAGCCTAACGGTTCATTATGTTGATGGTGATTTTAACGCTGAAAAGCAGATGCCTGCAAACAGCATACTTTCCCCCAAGATCGTCCCGGGGAGGTTGCTCAAGGGCTGAGAGAGGCACTGCCCGCCTGGGGCTGCAGGAGGAGCGGCAGGCTTGCATCACTCCACATCTGTTATCGGCTTGGTTTGTTTTGGTTGTTTATACAGAACACAGTAGATGCAGTTGGCAACATAAAATATGTATTTAATTGCAATTCTATTAATGGAAATTATGATCGCAATTACAATACCAATGGAATGAATCGGCAATTCAAATTTGTGTGATAATCAAAATGTCTCAGTCCTCATTGAGAGCAATGGATAGCACTAACTTCAAGTCAATTTCACCGGGGAATGCCAAGAGACATTTGGAAAAAAATAAACGTTTTGCATTGTGACTAAAATTCTAATCACAGAAAAAGCATAAAGAACATGTTAACGGGTGACGGGTCATAAATTCTTCGGGACTCCCTATTTCCCTGAATGACTTTTTAAAAACGTCAAAATGCAATCCATCGGAGCAGGCAATAACTCATGCCAGCTAATTAGCTGGAGGCTCGTCAGTGAAATGGAGTGGAAGCCAACAGCAGAGCCTCCTGCTCATATTCTTGAGCCTTCTACGTCTCGACTCTACATCCAATCTATCATGTGGATGTCCATCTCTCGGTTCTCCTTTTTCCTTCTGAAGCACTCTGTCTTTTTTTGTAATGGTCAGAGAGGTTTTGACAGGTTTATGGAACACTTATAGAGGAGATGGAGTGCGGTCTACTGCTGGGAACGTGTGGTTAAGGACGACTAAGTACCTGATGCACCGTTGGCCTACAGAGGCCCACAGACAGACACGCACACCTACCTAACACTACATGGAGAACGAGGCGGAGGAGAGGAGGTGAATTTGGGACAGCGGTGTGTCAGTCAGTCTGCTCTCACAGGTGGGACAGTTAAAGAGGCCGCCAGTGACGCACACATCTCTTCCAATGAATTCACACAGAAAGCATTCGCGCGCGTGTGTGTGCGTGCGCACGTGCATCACATACGCAGCTGCGCAACTTGATAGAAACACGACCCACTTATGTCATACTTTGAAATGAGGGCTATGAGAGGTCTGTCTTGTTGGCACTCGTGCTCCAATTTACTATCCCTTGCCCTCCCTCGCTCCTTCTCACAATCTCCCCCCCATCCCGTGGAAGATATGCTAAGGTAACAGATGTATGGGTAAGGTTGCAGGCTTCAAACCAGGCTTATCTAATAGATTAGCATACTGTGTCAACACTGTCTGACCTAGTTTAAGGTGACTGTGCATCTCTATATACACAGTGATTGTCTAAGTTCACAGACAGGTGAAAGGGGGGGGGGGGGAATGGGATAGAGGAATATATCTAGAGATAGACAGAATGAGAGCAACGATACGAAAAAAAACCGGAAAACTGGAACTGAACAACGAGGTGACCAGAGGGAGGAGGTACGAGGGCAAACCATCGCTCCCTCGCTAATTGGAAATGGCGGTGTCCAAATTGAATCGTACAACTTGGAGCGGTATCCAATTGCTCAGTGAACCAACCTGACGCCGATCCGAATCCCCACCCCCCACTCCAATATCTGACTTCCTATTACCTGGCATCGCCAAGCCGGTGACAGTCAGAAGCATAGACTCCAGTCAATTTGGCCATTTCTCCCTGTGGTGCTCTCTCACTCTGCTCTGGGAACGGAGGCTAAAGCCTTGGTTACTTTTCTACTTTTCAATGCTCATCTCATCTATGTATAAATATATAGAATCTGCTAGCAGCTGGGGTAATGTCACTTCATGCACGCCAACTTCTCAAGTTCAATATCGGAGGAAAAAAGTTAACTACCTTCCGTTGTTGAGTAGATATCAGGTTATAGTCGGGCTAGATGGCTTTATTGAGGTCAGTCCGTCTAGCAGGTGATGTCCGTCTCACACAAGCAGGTGAGCAAACAAAAAAAAGGGTGCTTGCGGTGTGTTTATAAGCAACAGCTTGTAAATAATACATTCAGTGGTTTCAATCCCAGTCCTCGAGACCCAGGGCACTGCTGGTTTTCATTCTAGCCGTCTAATCAGGGACGATCTGGGATGCAAGCTGAATACAATGAACTGCCATTAGATATCTGGTGGGATAGAAAACCAGCAGTAATCTGGATCCTTAGGACCAGGGTTGAAAACCACCGCGCTACATCATGATGGTGTCGTCTATCGCAGACCAATTACATTTCCACGTCATCCGATACAGGGAAACACTTTTTATATGACTGAATTGGGTAGTGTGTGATCCCTCTTCGTCTTTGTTCCGTCACGTAGTTGGAACAGCTTCCCAGCGGACAGCAAGCAGACGGGTCATTTCCTCTGTACTGCCTCATCACTCTTCAAACCTCTTGTAGTCTGGCCTTGGTTTAAGCGAGGCCTGATTATACTGGGGACCACCCTCACGCTAGACTGACACTCACAGTATCTTACACACACACACACTTTTTATAGGCACGTAAACAAGCATGCAACTGAAGACAAATGCATACACACCTTGCAAACAGTCAAGGGAGGAATGAGTTTGAATTAGACATATGGACTTTTGAAGACCGATACAATATTTGACCATGTTCATGCCAGAAAACAACCAAACAAAAACAAGAACTGCATTCTTCAAAAGAGTAGAAATGCATTTAGACCAGAGACATTAAAACTCAGGGTAATAATTGGGCCATGGGACACAACCTCTCCACTGATGATGATGGGCACCATTATGCATTTGCTTCAAGTCCAATTCGGGTTAAGGATTTCCTATAGACAACCACGGTAATGAATCAATCAGAGAAGCAATACGTAATCACATCCATCATATCAAAACGAACAGAAGGCCAATATATCGGTCCAATATATCAGGTCTGGGCTGCAGACAGACGTCCTGTTTGTATATCTAGACGCAGGCCAACAAACTAGTGCACAAGCTGCCCAGCCGGCACTTTACCGTCCCCCTGTCACCACACAACGCCAGCTGAACGGTTTCCACAGCAACTAGCCACCACAATTAGGTGTGTAAATATTGAAAGACAGCATTAGTGTTGAATAGGATGGGGTGGCAAGCAGGAAGATATTAATAAGATATTTTATTTATAAGCGCCTTTCACATCACCCAAGGACTCTCAATAATGAGTCACAAATCAGGAGATAACGTGGATCCGGATCCACACACACACACACACACACACACACACACACACACACCTTTGCAAAAGGGGGAAGGGGCAAGCATGCCGGTGGAGTGTGTGAAACACGTCCTCTCCTCTGGTCCGCCTTGCTCAGGTGTAAATGAGTTTGGCTTGGCTTGCAAGTCTTGCAGGAGAGAGAAATCCGGCTTTCCAAGAATAGAAGAGGAGAACGGGATTGGGCCAATGCCATTGTTTAGTACTTAAGAGACTTTTGCAAAGCAGCAGCGTAAGAATTGATAGGAAGCGTGTCTCAGAGGTGTTGGCTGTCAAGCGTCTGGAGGGGCTGAGAGCCACAGGACTAAAGTGTTCGGTGAAAGAGGAAGGATCAGAGAATTGCATTAATGCCGAGTGTTACGGGACAATTCAGACAGAGCGAGGAGAAAAGTATAAGGACACTTATCTCTCGACGCCTCCCAGGGAGTAAGAGGAGGAGAATAAAAGAATCCAAGCAGGAGGGGGGAGGAGGAAAAAAGAATGTGAAGACGATTAACAAAAAAAAAAAAGACCAAAATCCAGAGAGACTAAAGAAGTGAATCCTCCGCAAGTAGCTATAAGAGGAAGCAAGGAAAGCTAGCTCTGGGAATAGGGGACCACTGCCATCTCCAAGCGTGCATACTGATGCTTCCATTCTTCCCCATGTTACATGGAGATTATGCATCATTACTGCAATATGCCATGTATCATACGATGGCAACCCATGCGCCTTCTGCCAGAATCCTGCATAAACGCTCTTTGAACACTCATTGAATCCGAACTGAAATGATTTCATATACATGGTTTATACTACACGTGTACACGAGTAGAAATGACACGAATATCACATCGACTGATGCGGGATATCTTAAATGAGACAACAGAAGAAAAAAAAACACATGGGAGTTCTGGCTCATGAGTTAGCACCATTATCCATTTCCATTAGCCGCGACTGTTCTCGGACTGCCATCTCCAAGCTTCATTAGTCTAGCAAAAGCAGAGAGAGATCAAATACTGCATGCACTTCTTGAGCTTCATTAGCCTATGAGAATGACTACAACTGTACTCAAATAAATTATAATTTTACATGGGGGAACACAAACACACACACACACACACACACACACACACACACACACACACACACACACACACACACACACACACACACACACACACACACACACACACACACACACACACACACACACACACACACACACACACACACACACACACACACACACACACACACACACACACACACACACACACACAGCCAGTGGATGACCTGGCTGCCTTGTGTCTGTCATTAATGTCACATGTTCACACAAAGCACAGTGGTGTCAATGTGAGGCAGAGGATTGGACAGTCATTTATGGAGGGAGTGCATGTTGCAGTATGTTCATTCTCCTGCACAGCGCGGCATTTAGGATGTATCGATTTGATCTGTCTTGTAAAACTGGGATCTGTCAGATCTGTGACCAGATCTTCATTTAAAGTGGCTGTCTGCATGACAGACAGACTGACAAAATAAGCCACTGTTTCATTATTTATTGAAACTTGCCGCCATCAGTCTGACGAATCAAATCCTAGATAACTTGAATGTGGAAATAGGCGAGCCCAATGTTTATTTTCTCTAAACAGAACACTGCTGTAATTTTCCTTCAGTCAGCGCGCTTGCTCATGAGGATACAGTTTGGTCATAGTTTTCCATACTGATGCATCTACAAGTGCAAACAAGCAGACTAGTGTGTAGTGCTCAGCTCTTCTCTTGTAGCAGAGGCGGCGCAGCTTTAAAACAAAATCATCAGAAAACACCCCTAAATTAAGTTGAGAACTACTAAAAAAATTAATTTAAAAAAAAAGTACACCTTTGTGGTGATGACATACACACCTAGTTCAAGGATGGAGAATCATGTGCCATGGTGGGAGGAGAATGCAGGTTTACAATCCAACCAAAGACTACACTAGATCACTGATGAGCAGACCCTTAACCAGAGCGGAGGAACCATCATCAAAATCACCCAGGATAGTCTAGTATGAATGAAAACCTGCGTACTCTTGGTCCTCCGTGGCACATGCTTGCCTATCCCTGACCTAGTTAATGATACATTCATTAATTCATGATCTGTTCATTTGAAAGTGATCTCAGCTCTCCAGGCTCTCCATTTGATCAGCTCCTTTCATCTCTTATGGAGAATCCAGTAATGTAGCAAACGTAGATTATAACAGTTCATAGAAGCACTGCTACTACCCGGTCGTCCCCAGACGAGCCCTCCTGTTAGTATAACAGATAATGATTAGATAAAATGCTAGAGTTTGTGGTGCCTTGTGATCATACAAACTATGGATGAAGAACCCATAAGTACGTTATGCCATGGTGTGAAAATTCAAAGCCAAGATGTGAAGATTTATATTGGAAGTTTAATTTTAAAAACCTTTTCTTGCTTTCTCTAAAAAGAACAGCTTGATTTGTACCACACAATGACAGTTTCATAGGCCCCAGCAATAGAGGTCTGGCCTGACTTTGGTGCTTGGGTTAAAAACAAAAATGTAAAAAAATTTTTTAAATCAAACCCTAGCAGCCTAAATTGTACATTTTACCACAATAGTGGTAAAAGTGATTTGTCAGGGAGCTACAAGTACACTGATAGTGGCTAAAAAAAGCAAGCAGTCTTGCGTTATTTTTTGTGTGGTGAAGGCAACTACCAAAAATGCATCCCAAGACCATGACTTCTGCCGATGTTTCAGGAAAACAAGAGGAAATGGAGAAAGCGCTTAGGAAAAAAGACCCAAGAGAATCACCTTATCAGTCTTCATCATCTTTGGGCCGAGACGGACGTAAGCAAACGGCTCATCACACAGAGCAAGACTTGAGTTATGGCAGTACTGGGATCTCTTCATTAAGACTTGAGGTCTAGATAAAGATTTTATAAAGGGTCCTTTCCGTAGAAGATATGAAATCATGACCACCCCCTGTAAACTTTCAAGCATGACTGTGTATTCATTGGAGGGTATTGCCAAATACTGGCACTCCCAAGAAAAACACATTTCACGTCGGCTCCTACGCTCAATTCAAAGCTGTAGCAAAGTTTCATAAACCAAACTCCACGTTTCTTCATTTTAGTGCTCGACTTTACACCAAGTTCCAGGAAGCAACGAGGGCCAGTGTACTGCACCGTGGTGTTCATGTTTCCATTCCACGTCATGTGCACTTAGGCTGCCTTAACATGCACGCGCACAGATTGACACTACCCACTATGTAAGGCCAGACGCTGATCTCAGAGGCACACTGGGACATCCTCCAGAATTCCTGCTCTACTGGCTCCTGTCCGCCACACACACACACACCTATGGACATGGCGTTCACGACTGACCATCGGAACATCCCTGCCCTGCTTTGGGTGTTTGTGTATCATGGTGTCTAGAGAGAGAGGGAGGACAGGGGAGCTATTATCAGGGGAGTCATTAATGGAACAACTGTACCACTAGGAATGATGCTATTTAAAACAGACAGGCAGTAGAGAAGAAAGAAAGAGAAATGAAATAATGACTGATTACTGAAAGACACGCGGGTGACTTCAGGACAGCAGGGCAACAGATATTCCTCGTACATCAGTGAGTTAGAGAAAATAAGAAGTGAAAGGTATGACGAGAATATGTAACGGGGAAAGCTGTAATGAGTGTGTGAAAGACCTTGATGAAGACTCTCAAACAGACGGAGGAGAAGGCAGAAAACATGTTTAAGCAGCTTCCTATGGGGTAAACAAAGCGGCGGCCAATCTCATCGTGTCACTGCTTTTTATAGATCAGTGCAGAACAATGTACAGAAGAGATAACACACACACACACACCGGGGGTTGTACTGCCTTCAAATCATAGTCCTGCTTTAGACCGGCTTGCTTGCAGTAAAGCCTCGATGTTACGGACGATACTGAAGGAACCAATTGGGCCAGTGTGTAAAGAGTGAAAAGGGAGCTTCTTGGAAAGGTTTAGTGCTTGGTAGATTGCTGTCTGGATGAGTCAATCTCACACCACCTGATCCAGGCTCTTGTCTCTGTGTCTCGAATACAACAGCACTTTGTCAAGCAGACTGGATGCCCCCCCCCCCCCCCCACACACACACACACACAGAGGCTGGGCGATATGGACAAATATCTTTATGATAAGTCACCTCTTCTGTCCATACAAGACAAAACAGAAAAGGACTTATGAAGAAAATCTCCCAGAATGAATTGAACCTGAACTGGCAACGTTATCTAGATAAACATAATGATCGTGTCCAGTAATGTCAGTTTCAGTTTCCCGTAACTGGTGACTGAATTGACATCCAATCATGATTCTGGTTATCTCTTCCTGCTGGGTTTTTCCTCCAGGGTTTTGTCGCTGGACTCGGCTGCAGGAGCTTGCCTCAGCCACTTCTAAATATAGAAAACATGCCCTAAACATACCATTATGCTGTGAAAAATAACATATCACACCCGCCTCTCCGCATGTACGGAGGGTCGGTTGGTGCAGGAGGACACAAACAAACTGGCACTAGACTTCATATTTGGATAATGATTGGGCGAAGACTGGGCCATGCGAGTCATTCGGATTTGATGTGATGCAGTTATTCTTCTATAAATGTGTGTGTATGTGTTCATGGAAATTGAGTCACATTTGGGATCAGCAAACGATAAACTATATTTGGAGTCGAGGCAACAGACAGCAGTGGATGAATCTTGCGGAGCAGCATGAAGGGTTCTGTTGACGAGGGAGTATGCTAAACTCCAACAGGGATTAGGCTGAAATCCCCAAGATGAGTTCATGCAGGGGGGCAGTCCAAATGGGAGGGGGCAACATCCACAAACTAGTGATTTTGCAGTGTATTTTTCAGAATATTGCAATGCATATGGATATAGGCTTTTCTACATGGTTTGTTTTTCAGCACTTGAATGTTCAACACCCCCGCCGGGAGGATACCAATGCTTGGGATTTGCTGAGTTTGAGTAAAATTAAAGATTTTCTGACAGGCAGTGTGATTTGTAGGCAAGGGGGTTCTGCGGCGCGAGAATGACTTGTTTAAGAGACTTATTTCTGTCGAGCAAAAAAAATGCAACCTCTTAAAATGTGGAAATTGCTGTACTGAGCGTTGTGATGTAATATTTTTTGATAGCTCATGCAGCTGCAGTGTTTCCCCGTACGCAGGCTCATACCGGCACGCCCGCCACAAAATGAGAACTTGGTCAATGCATAGAAATTGAACACTGCGCCTAAGAGGAGCACATCGCATTATGTTCTCTGTCACACCAGACACTAATCTCACTCAACTGTTCCTTGTAAACACGCCACATGCCATTTTTCCTCTTCCGCTTGTGAGAGACAGACATCAAGCACGCCGCAGTCTGACCTTAAAAAAGCTGTCTGACAAAACCTTAGACCCACAACAGAATGTAATCGTTACTTTTTTCCCCTCCAATACTGAACTTGTTGGATGTTACTGTGCCAATGCAGCGGACACGTACGCGTCTGTGTGTCGGGTGCGCTACTTACGATCTAGTCCATTGACGTAGCGGATAGACACTTCACAGTGCCCCCACACTGCGCTGACGATGGGGTACAGCCTCTTGCCCTTTAGCCCCCTGAAGGCCACTCCCAGATACTGTCCGTCCACCATATAGCTCAGCGTGCCCTCGTCCATATCCAGTATCACTGTCAGAGAGTCCGGAAGAACAAATGACTCGTCCGCCTCTAGGAAGCAGGGGTAGGTAGGCGCCGAGGTGGAAGCGGGGCGGTTTTTGCCATCATGGTACAGTCTGTTCCGGCCCAAGTCCCAACCCCAGGACTCTGAGTCAGAGCCCACCAAGGCAGTGTAGCCCACCGAGTGTAAAGTGGCTTCAGCGGTGGCCACGCCAACCACGGCGTGGGTGCCTCTCTGCCTGGACGGCCAGTGGACCCTCCAGACATGGAGGCCCCGGGTGTAGCCCACCCTGCCGCGGATGCAGTCCGTGCTCTGGGCCACAGGGTGGCGGTGGAAGGTCAGCTTGTCGTCCTCTTTGACAAACACATTGAGAGAGCGGTCGTCGGGGTTCCAGGCGTGGCGCAGCTGGTTCTCAGGGCTGGCCGGCGGCATGTCCAGCAGCAGGTCTAGCCTGGGGGGCCGACAGAAGTCCGGGCCCCGCAGCTCGCGGCGCACGGGCCGGTACGAGGGCTCGCCGCGCACGTCCACCGACTTGATGCTGCCCGAGATCTTCTGGCCCATGGCTGGGTGGGTCTGGGGGGAGGGGGGGGGCGGAGGGGGAGGGGGAGGGAAAAGGGGGAGTGGTGGACCGAGGGTGGTGATGAGGGGGGGTAGGTCCCGACGTTACCTCATGGGCTCTACGGCAACAGGGGTGGTCCCGGGTGAAAAGACGATGTCACTCACACCCTCTCTTCTGCCAGGGGGAACCACGCTCCTGAAACACACAGCAAAGAAAAACATTATGTGTCAAATAAATGAACAAAACGTTTGTGGACCCTTTTGAATTACCTGCACAATTGGCTCCTAAAATATAGTCTGATCTTTTCCACGAGTCCAACACTAAACAAGAGTGGTGTTCATAGGAGGATACCAAGCAGGATACTACTGCTCTCCACTAAAAAACATTGCTGTCCGACTCAAGTTTGACAAAAGCTACTGGTTCTGTAGACAGATGGGAAAACATTGCCCTTCTTGACAAAGGGCACAACTCTGTTTGGAGGAGAAAAAAACACTGCATATGGCGTGACCTGAAGCAAGCCGTTCACGCAAGACATCCCATCAATGAACCAAATACACAAGAGGAACACTCCAACACCGTTGTGCAGGCGTTCTAGCAAATCTACCAAAGAATGGCTCAGGAAGAAGTTTAGTTTTGATTTGGCAAAGTCAACGTCCCGACCTAAATCCAATTGAGGTGATGTGAGGGATATCTGAGTTTTTGTTAAATGAACAATGAAAGTATATCATGTTTATTGGTGTTGTTTTCTAAGGTTATTCCTCTGCAACGTGAAATAAACTTTCAAGCGTGACTGTACATTCAGTGAACCTAAAAGCTGATTCATCCTTGGCGCAGGCAACTTGCGAGAGACACACACCCTCCAAAACAACTGTGGAAATCAAGTAGTGACACTAGAGATAAGGAGGGAGGGACAGAGAGACCGTGAAAAAGACAAGAACCATTGAACCAACCAACCCCAGGCAGTCTGCGCCAACTTCCTGCCCATTCTCCAGAGAAGAGGGAGGGGGGAGAATGAACTTCTCTTCACCTCTGAAGACAAAGAACACACTCTTACCTCCTCGGTTATCAGCCCCCCCTGAATTTGTGTTTCTCCCTGTGTGTGCATAATGTGTTTCAGTGAAATGGATACAATGAAAGTATGGCATCAAACAAAAAGGAGGCTGCCGTCGCCTAGAAATGTGTGTCCACTGCACATTTACACATTCTCCAGACAGCCGACGCACCAACATCTACCATGGAGATGACGAGCATGTGCTTCCCTGACCGTCCCCCAACCCCTCTGTTTAGCAGACATGGATGCTTGCTCTCACACACAGACACACAAACAGCATCGTAATGTAATCCACAAAGGATGAAGAAGAAGAAGACGAAGATGGTATTAGGGGCCGTGTGACTTGACGTGCTTTTTAGGCAATACAGATTTTATGACAAACCCTCCGGTAATGAAATATGAAAGCTTTACAGGAGCATGCTCCTGGCTTCCCGTGAGCATGGTCTGGCAAGATGCCTCTTTTTAGCCAACGTCTGCTTCGCCAAGAAAACCAACACGCCGAAACTAATTTTCTATAAGAGTTAAAAAATAAAAAACAGTTGGTGTAACGTTTACACTTTATGAGCTGCCACGGCAATCAGACCGTAAACCCCTGGCTACCGCCGCCTCGGTTTCCTCACTGGGCACTCCCCCTGTTCCACACCCACCATGAACACACTAGTTTCACTTTATGACATTAAGAAGAAGCTGTTCTAAATGTCCTGTACCAACAACCCTCCATCACCCTTATCTTTAAAACAACTCCCTCCACTCCCTCCTATTCACTTTCTTAGGAAAAAACTCCATGTGGTTCTTCCAGGGAATGGGGGTGAGGGGAGAACAGAGCTGCAACACGCACTGATCCACCAACGGATGGACAAGGACTTATTATTGCAATCTGGATGACGATATCATAAACATGACTTGAGTCTTTTACAAAACAAAAATTAGATTTGCCATAACAGTGAAATACCTGAAACCATGTAGGCCGTTGTCAAATGTTGATTCTGTGGCTGAAGTGCTCAACAACTGCTGAAAAAAATATATAATAGAGCTCTCGCATGACATGAAGACTATAATATAAATAACAGAAAAATAAGTGGGACTCCCACAAGGCCCTGTTTTGGATTTTTTTTGCCATCTTTGGTGCCAAGTGGTCATTCCTGTGGTGTTTTTTGCACTGCACTTCCCAGCGATCACTTGTCAATCAACAGTGTGGCCAGTACGGTTGTTGCTGTTGATTAGGTTTCTATAGGTGGCAATCTCTTCTTTTTGTTCCTCATGCAGCTCCCCAGTCCTATCCATCCCAAATAAACTGCTGTTGCTGCTGCCAGAAATGCTTTCAAAATGAAGAGAATGATAAAAGGTAAATATTCTACATGTAGGAGCTTTAAAATAAAGCAGATTCCAGTGGGTAATATGCAGCACGTCGGCCACATTTCTAAGCAAAGTCTGAAGCTCTGCTGTCATTTCTGGAAATGTATTCACTAATGCTGACTCGTCATGTTGCTGGAAACTCATTTACCATGTTTTGCGAAGGCAGACGTAAGCAATCGTTAGTATTTGTGATCACATGGAAGAGCAGGGAAAATTATTATTTTCCGACAAGTTCTGGTTTCAGAGTAAATGCTTTCACTTGCGTTGTGAATAGAAAGGGGGAAAAGAAAGAAAAATGAGGAGGACGCAGCGATGAAAGGGCAGCTGCTACTTTGATTACACAACACACAAAATTGTCTGACTAGTCTCCACGCACACGCACACGCACACGCAGTATCCAATCACCAATCATCTCATTTGCTGAGCACCGTCTCTCATGGCTACTACAAATAAAGTTACCAGCGCTGCATCCCCATATTCATTCACTTCTGCAACCAGAAATGAGGCGTGGAGCCATTTCAGAGAGAATGAAGGGACTATTTATCACTTGAGATAATGCAGTCAGGGGCGAAGAGACTAATCACTGTGGCTCCGGGCCACTCACTCAACGTTGTGAATGTGTGTATACATAATAGACACAATACAACTCCCCACACAAACAGATTTAGCTAGCAAATTCCTCATGTGATGACCCCCGGGGGTGAAACGCTGGGCCAAACAATTAGATGACGAGCTGGAGAGGGATGATAGGGGGGGAGGGAGGGAGGGAGGGAGAGGGAGAGTGATGAGGAAGAAGAAGAAATCAATGGGGTGTGAGGCTGCGTTCAAGCTTTCTGTGTGGCTGGACGCGAGGGAGCCGCGGACGGGCACGTCTGCGGTACCTTGGCATTCACGCTTCTTGTGTTTCTTATGATGACTGCATACTTGAGAACTCCAGCACTTTAGTGCCACTGTGGGAAACTTCAGCCCCATCCTGGAGGGAGGCGCCGCAGCACTGTCTGCGTCCTTTCAGATGGTGCGTGACTGCGCGATTGTGCCATTTTGGCAGTGTGCACTGCACTGCGTCCCCATTTCCCCATTAAGCAATGTGAGCCAATCACATTCAGAGTGACCAAATAACCCCCCTATAATTTGTCAGTCAATCTGCTGTTGTGTATCCATCAAAGCACTTCAAGCCAGAGTGACTGTATGCCCATTACTGTACGTGTTTGCTTCAGAGAGAGAGACAGCGAGAGAGACAGCAAGAGAGAGAGAGACTGTGTACGCCCAAGTATCCACATAGAGGACACTGATGTACACACACCATCTGGTGTTTACAGAGCTCATATCAGTCAGACTGTTCCCTTCACCGTATATGGGAGACTAGAGGGGATAGGATACAGGAGGGGGGAGGGAGAGAGGGAGGGAGAGAGAGAGAGAGAGAGAGAGAGAGAGAGAGAGAGAGAGAGAGAGAGAGAGAGAGAGAGAGAGAGAGAGAGAGAGATTGACTTAACATTAAAGGTTAGAGAAATGACAGAACAAAAGCTGGTTGTGAAGGTCAGGGTTGACGAGGAGTGTCAGTGAGCAAGACATGACAGGCAAGGAGAATTGAAGGAGGCAGATGAAGGAGAAAGCAGAGATAAGAGAAAAGACGAGGGGGAGCAAAGTGGACGGGGATGGTGGGAAAGGAGAATAGGATAGAGAGGGATAAGATGTGTCAGTACAGCTCTGAAATGATACGTCTTCAGATTAAGAAGTGTCAAAACTCAATGTAAATGATTATCCAGAGAAGAAAGTCTCCATTAACAGAACACATTACACATAGCAACCACTGCTGCCCTCCTAACAACCGGGAGGGAGGAGACCTTGACTCCTTCACACTGATTCCCCCCCCCCCCCCCCCCCCCCCTGTGGGAGTAGGTGAGATGGGATGCAAGGAGAGGTCGGGACTGTCTGGGGATGAAAGTTGACCAGAATCCAGAGCGTAAAAAAAAAACTCGTTATCTTGAGCGAGGGCAGCCACTGGTAGCGTGGCGATCTGTGTTAGCATTTCACTGCTAGTCCCGACACAAGGACACACACACACAGCTTCAGGCCACACAAGTACAGACGTGACTAGAGTAGCTTTGAAGTCTCACCCACACCCAAACGCACATACACACTCTTATCGGTGCGCCGCTGATGGAACATCGGCTGGGGGGCAATGATGACATGGGTATGGAGCAGGTACACAACCTTTCCCCTCAGTCAATCACAAATGGGCTGGCTGACTGGCTGCAGGATGAATGACTAGGCAGACAGGGCTGGCAGATGGCAAGGCAATAAATTCATATGTATTCAAACAAGACACCCAGTGTGGCCTTTGCACTTGTTTTCAGATTCCGGCTGCATTTTCCATGGTCCTATATTCATTTGTTCTACCTACCATCGCCTCTTCCCACTACTCCCTTAGTCACCTTCCACCAACCCGTCCCTTTCTTTCTCCCACTCGTATATCATCTCTTCACCTGCTCCCGTCCTCTTCCTCCTGCCACTAAGGCTCTTTAGAATCTGCCTGCTGCCTTCTTTTCTTCCGTCCTGTAACTCCCTCCTTCCACCTCTCCCACTCCTGCCATCTTCCATAGGAGCCGCTGTCCATCAGCCGGGCCTGCTGTAAATGGATTCCCAAGTGCACGCCATTGTTGGGTTGTCTGAGGACGGGCTCATTGGCTGGCAGTAGGGATCGATAGAGCCCTGATCCTCTGTAGGATTGACTTTAAGGGAAACAATGATGGTGGGCAGATGGGGGGGGGGGGGGGGGGGGGGGGTAAAGCGGATATAAAACGTATGGGTTGGAATGGTGCAATGTTGCGTAATAGGTGAAATACAGATAGTTAGATAGTAGGTGGGGATTTGGAGATTGTTGCAAAGCAGAATGGGATGTGTGAGCTGCTGTAGGGTTGCGGTGGTACCTACACTTGATCCAGCAAAAGAATGAAGGAAGGAAGGGCACTTAAGTTATCCTGATTTTTGGAGGAAAGAGGATGCATATGGCAATTTTGGGATTGCAATGGAAAAATATTGCCAGTAGTGTAACTGCTCTTGGGTAGTGACACGGATTAAAGTAACTTCTGAAATGGTTAAACACGCAAGTTTTTTGAGTGCCCAACAGTTCAAAAGACAGGCATATTCTAGCACTCACACATAAAAAGTCATACTCGATGTCACCCATCAAACATGACTGAACTCAGGACTCCCAGGTCATGCCAAGTGTAATTACGAGTCAGGACTGACCGTAGCAGCAGTGAAACACAATACAGAGGCTCGCTAATCATGTCTGACTTCTCCAGCCAGTCAGCCACCCAATGTGAAACATTAGACTGAAGGACTGAGGCTGGCAATAGCCATGCCGGAGAAGACAGGGTGGCCGGCCCGGCCAACTCTCTCCAAACTTGCATGTTCCCACATAGTCAATTTAACTTACGTTAGCAGTGCATCAAGTTGGCAAGAAGAATTTCTCTGAATTAAGCAGAATTTCTCACCCTTTAAAGACCTCCGAAACTGGATTTAAGACTGGAAATGGTATATTTCATTCTATTCCAGACACGTTAAAGCCTTAAGCTTAGATAATAGACTTTTCTGGGACCCGCAGACACCCTGGGAAAGCCGTAGCGCACAGTCACACAGACGTTGGGAATTGCCGGCATGGCATAACCCCAGCTACACTACTAGGTGAGATGGGAGAGCCTGAGGGAAAGTGTCAGATAGACATAAAGAAACACAAACAACAGGTCAAAGCCAGAAGTGGCCTCTGAGAGGGGGAAAAGAGACATCTTACCATGAAACCCGGTCTCCAGACAGTCGGGCAGCTCTCGCACGGTAATGTGAACACAAACACAGCAACCAAGTGGAGGAGTGGGAAGATTCCCTCCTCAGCCTAAAGTCCAAAACGGGATCAGATTACAGTCACCGGCCAGATGAGTGTGAGACAGAGCAGAGAGGGACAAAAATGTGTGTGTTTGCCGATGTCGGTAAGTCGGCGAGTGTTCTCGCTTCTGACGCGGGGACGGGGAAAACCGTCTGGCTCCAGTTCTCGGCTAAGACGGGAAAACAGCCGCTGGAGGGAGGCAAGAGAGGGAAAAGAGAGAGGGGAGGGAGGGAGAAGGGGAGGGCCGAGTGAGGAGCACGCTCAAAGTCTTTCCCAACCATTACAAAACCACCCACTCTCTGACGGGGTGCACTCATTTTGCACTTCCAGAGAAGAGGACTGAGAGAAGCGCCGACAACACGGCTCTCCCACGTTTGCAGATTAGCAGCTCCTTCCACTTTTCTCCACTGCCTTGGACAGGAGACAGCAGGTCAGGCAAAGAAAAGAGGAGAGCGGAAGACGAGACGAGATAGCCTCTTTTTTCGCAGTCAAACATTTTGCTGGTTGCCACAGCGCCGCATCGATTATCGTAGTCGCCTACGAGCTAGCTGTCACGGAAGATGGTGACGGAAAGTGGAAGAGGTAGCAAATAGAGGGTTAATGGAACAAGAGGAAAGATCTAGTGTAAGGTGTATGACAAACACCATATGTGCAGCAACACACAAAGTGAAACGACCCATACAAGGTATTTAAACACAATAAGTAAGAGTAGAGGCAGAGTAGAAAGAGTCTATGTGGTGATTCCGTTTGTAATAAGATGGTACGCTCACCTCCTCACCAGTTCCTCTACCTCTCTTTGCCTCTGCCACCATCCCCCCCCATCTCTCTGCCTATCTAGCCATGCTTCTCTCCCTCTCATCTTTCTCTCCTGGGAGACAAGAAAGCCCTCCTTGCTTGCAAAGCCCCCCTCCCAACGCACGCAGAGCAACATTCCTCTCCGCATGCTCGCTCTCGCGCCTCATTCTCAGGCACGATTTATGCTGTCTATGTGGCTAGACTGGGGGGGTCTAGCCACCACTGGAACTGGCCAGTAATACCGGTTTCTTTTTGTTCAGTCAAACTCTCCCTTCATTCCAGCGTTGTTTCACATATCAGGTGGTGCGCAACCTCGCATGCACTCCATCGCTTTCCATTTCCGTGTGAAGCTTGGACCAGCTTTCAGGGGTGTCTCACGCTGCATCCACATACCTTAAAGCAATACAACTTGTCCAAAATCAAGTCCAGCTAGGAAAACACACTTGAGCTTTTACCGCGCAGAAATGCACACTCGACACATTCATAATAGATTCAACAACACCCACCCACCCACCCAAGCACGCTGAAGGCTGGTGCCTGCCGCTGGACTGCCTTGTTTTGACGCGGCGTGGTGTTTTGATAGGAGTGCAGCGAGAAGCTGAATGACCTCAAGTAGAAGAGCAAAGACTGGGTCAGAACTCCAGACACACTAGAGGCATCTGCACGCGTGGGTGTGCGCGCATGTATGTACTTCACATAGTTTAAAAAATAAAAAATGAATGACAGCACAGGAGTGAGAAAAGACGTTTTAGTGCAGCTGTCTCGATGACTCCAGCACCAGGAAGTAGGTATATAAAGGCTACTCAGGCAGGAGAACACAAGGAGATAGACACACACACTAACACACAGGGTGATGGACAACATAAAAGTCAAGTCAAGACGACTAGAAGGACTGAATCAAAGATCTATGGCATAAGTAAATATAAAACAGGGAAAGAGACAACAGTATTTTCTTAAGTACATCATTTAGGGTATAATGTATATACACTAAATGATGAAAATATAAAACCTTATAAAAATCTAAAAGCTCAAAACTGCTTTCCCTTCATTCCCAGAGTGGCTGCCTTTACGATACAAGGATCAAAGTGTCTGGCCGGCTGAGGTGGTGGGTGAAGCGGCTGGTCAATAACAGACCATTTGCCCAAACGACTTCCTGCTCAACAGACAAAGGCACACCCACAAGCTGAGGAGGAGTAGCACCGCGCCGCCTCGACGTCTCCATTTATGTGTTTACCCAAGATAAAAAAAAGAAAAAAGTGTCAGCCACCTCCCAAGGTAGAAGCCAAAGCTCGATTCCGTCAGATTCTGCCTATTTACTCTCTGGCTCCAGTTCTATTCACATCTACATTCACCAATAGTGCAAAAAGGCTCTAGACACCAAAGAAAAATGGCAGGTAACTTAATTACCCAGAAATCATTTAATGTGACCAAACAAAACAAAGTTGTTTACCAGCCCGGCTGTCTGTGATCACTCTATACCAAAGGGACAAGAAAAGCCAAAGCTCCAATACTGGTGCGTCTAGCTTTCTCTGGAAAGAAAGCGCTCGCTCGCTGCCATTCGGGAGACAGTTTTGCATTTCAGTCATAAGTTTCAATTCGTCACTTCTTGTGTGCAGAGATGATTTCCCACCAGTGACCATACCAGACACTAGAATTCCATTTGGACGAATAGGGCAAATCTTAATTGCCACCATCCGGGGGGGGGGGGGGGGGGATGCTCTTCTCTGTTGCAGCCCCACTGTGTGATGTAAGCTGATAAGATGGTTGACTATTTTTTTATAAAAAAATTATTGTGTAGTGCAGCTTTAACAAAGCCTCATGCACCAATACACTGAACGCCTGAATATCCTTGGATGTTGGCTCCAGTAGTCTGGTGAGGCCTGTCCACGGCAGTCTCCCATTTGGAGCAGAGCTGTTGTGTGACACGGGAAAAATTGGCGAGATAGGCTACTGGCTGCTTCAGCACTGGCGCATCTGTGTCACGCTTTCATAAGAATGCACGCACACAGGCACACGCACACACACACACACACACACACCCCAACGGTCCCTTCACACATTGAAGTGATTATAAAATAGGCTGCACACATATTCCAAGTTGAGCTGCATACAGCCAGAGAAAATTCCTGTCATTCTTAAACAGTGGACATCCAACTATTCTGGGGTGAAGTCTGCTGCTATTCTGGTCATCATAGTGGCGAAGGCTGTGACACCATGTGTGTATTCCATTCTGTTAGGCTCGACAATAGGGAGACTGGGAATGAAGTGGGGTCACTGGGTTCATCCTAAAAATCGTTGTATGGCTGTCAAATTCACCTGAACTAAGCAAACAGAGACAATAGAGTTGTATGGTAGTTGTTGGCAGTAGTTCTACTTGAACTGCAACAAGATTTTCGAGTGCCCAAATCTTTGCAAGTACGAGCAAGTCACACAAACACACACACTATCAGAGTCAGCCAAAGGGAGAGGTTATTATATTGATGGCTCGCCTTTCTTGCACAGCTCCCTCTTTCTTCACCCACCGCTTTCTTTTGGTGCAGACAAACATAGTGCAAACAACTCCTACTGCCTGAGCCAGCTACTCAAATAGTCCCTGCTGATTGATCAATATGTTATGCTGGGTGTTGTTTCAGTCAAAGAAAATCAAAGCCTTTTACCAACATTGAAGTGCATGGAGCTGAAAAACTGGTTGGTGTACAATAATCGTGGGAGAGGGTTACGCCCTCTCCTGGCCACTACCCCTCGGCATATACATTTCTCAGTTGTCTACAAGCACTTGAAGAGGATGCTGTATTGAACTTCAACAGCACTGCGTTGTGGCAATTAGGTTAGTGACGTAGGCTTCCACGGGATGAAATTTTACCCAGGTCTCTAAGCCAGTGGTTCCTATCAGCTGCTTATGGTCTAGGCCCTGTTGAAATATTCAGCGGACAGCCTTGATCCGTTTCCTTGTGCCCGCAGGTAAGCCCAAACCAGTCTGATCAGGTTTCCGCAGAGCTGGGTTATAGAATAGAGGTCACTCAATGAAATGACTCATTTGTGACGGTTATCATGTCACAAACAATCAACCGCTTGCCGTTGCCAGCAGGATATTTTATTGTCAATTTCAAAACCAAGGCATATCACTTGCGCACATACTTACTTTCTATGTATTCGTTCTCTGTTGAATGAACAGAAAGTCATCTTTCCATCACCATCTATACCATCTCGCAAAATACGTGGCTTTGGCAAAGTTCAACAGTTGGAATAAGCCATATAAAAAACAATGGAGGCAGTGTTTGAGTCTGTAATGAATAGTGGATGAGCAGGGTTGGGAGTGGGGTGAGGGGCTAACCTCTTAATTCATGTAGTAGCAGGCGTCTTGAGAAAACCGCATCTCCGCCAAGTCAACAGGTCACACAGTCAAAGCTCTGCCCGCTTCCTGTGGAGAAAAACACCAAAAACAAAAAAGAGGAAATTAGATTAGGGTGATGCAAGTACACAGGAGAATGAACTTGTGTATTGGTGGCCGGGTTTTTCCTGAATTGTACAATCTTGGGCAGGTTGCCAAAATGTAATTAAGAGCCACTTAAAGAAAATTTTGAAAACAGAATTGTCTCAATATAAATATTTAAAAAGAAGCCTACTTAAGAAAAGACGTAAGAGGGGGGGGTTGTGATTCGATGACGTCATCCACCCACAGACGGCACAGTAATCTATCAGTAGTGACAGGAAAGGAAGCCAGTTGTAGCCAACCGCATATGGGAGAAGTTGCATTATGGGTAATATGCCGTTAGACCCATCTGCGCGTGTTGCAGCAATACACAGGGTGGCATGTTTTATTACATTTCAAGGGTGCGATTCTCTAATACATAAATTTCATTTTTGTCAGCTTTGATAGCTGAGCTCTAGTACGCTAACTCCTTGAACCAGACCCGCTCTCCCCACTGGCTCTACAGCGAGACAATAGGGGACGCCCTTAAACCAGCCCCAACAGAGGCGTGGGTGTATTTTGAATTTCAAAACAAAAACAGAAAAATGAACTCAATAAAAGCCATGTTTGTCAAATTTGTCTTTGAAGTGCGGTAACACAACAAAGTTATAAGTCTCACAACTGCCAACGACTTCAGAGTCTCAAAAATACCAATAATACTTTTCACCAATTCAAAACTTTTACAAAAGCAGACTACCCCAATTTTCTTTGTAGGTCATGATCTCATATATAGCTTTGTTTACGGGGACAAAGTGAGAGATCCTCAATTATAAAATGTGCAGTAGTTGGACACACAGTGGGTGCAATACGCTGTAGGTCAGTGGTTCTTAATCCAGTCCTCAAGGAACCCCTGTCCTGGAGGTTTTAGCTCCAGCCCTACTCAGGCACACCTGAACCAATTAAAGTTTGATGGAAAACCTGAAGCCTCTAATTCGTTCAGCTGTGCCTGAGTAAGGCTGGAGCTAAAACCTCCAGGACAGGGGTTCCTTGAGGACTGGATTAAGAACCACTGCTGTAGGTAGTAGGGATGTAAACTTTAAAACGAAATGATTTGATATTTGCCGATAGCTCATATTTTGCTATGTCACGATGTGGTTCAATTCAGTAACATACAATCGACATGGCACACGGCATCAAACCCTGAGCTCAGTATCATTTTCTTATTCTTATAGTATTCCAAATGCATCTTAAATGCATCATAACTATCCTCCAAATCCAAAATAGATTCCTAACTGAATGAAAGTGAACAGTTTTTATTTATTTTATTTTTATTTATTTAGTTCTTACAAAAAGGAATATGTAAACAAAGACATTTTAATACATGAACAATGAACATTAGTCATCAATAACCTTTAAACATTCCTTTGCATAGAATGCAGGCATTTTGTTTCAGCTGAGCTGATTTGTTTCTATGGCTTACTCTGAAAGTTGAACGATATGTAGTGGCAGTTGGCCACGTACAACACCAGTGTCTGGCAGTTGGCCACGTACAACACCAGTGTCTGAGGTTTTTCTTCAAGAACACCAACTTTCAAATTGTGGCTCAACTTTTTGGGGTAAAGGTTGGCCACAGAGGGCAATGCTCGGATACCATAAGCGTAGTAGTAGGTGTCAGGGGATCTATTCCATGCTTTCTTTTCAAGTGCCCAGCTAGGTTTGAAGTGATGCACCAATTGGAATCGAGTGATGGTTACATGCCTAGTAGGTAGAGATTCTGTTCTTTCGCGCTCTTGAGACTAACACGCACACACAAGCTCACTCTGCCTCTCATCTACAATACTGGATTAAGTCATACTAACAGACCTTTCTGGTTGCACCAACTATGAGCCTCAATCCAGACAACCACCACCACAAATAGTCCAGTCCCTTTAGGCCAGCCAACATTACATTCATGAGTGCCTGGTTAAAGCGCTGCAGATGACTGCTAACATTCCATCTGGTAAGTGAAGTGCTCAAAGCTCTGGCGGCTTTTTCTTGGTTGGTAGAGCTTTAATGGAGGAGTTTATCCACCTGCTGCGTCTCCAGATGTTGGCGGGGCGCACCTTGGGCCACTTGAAGAGATTAGTGCCGATGAGACATCAACACTGATTAATACCTACCACCAGTCCCCCCCTGTGCTTGGTGGGAGGGTTCGCCTCAACGACAATCTCTTTCAAATGAGCAATGAGGCGAACGCTGCTTGCCAATGAAGCGAGAGTCGGGCTTGTGCAGGGTGGGTTTGGATAGCAACAAGGCTGTAAAATGACTGCTGTCTAAGGGGGGCTTGTGCAATCTAACACTCAGTAAAAGAACTGCAGAGCACCAGAGCACCGGCATCCCTCTTCGATGTCCCTTAAGAAAAACGTATGCCGTTCCTTAGCTTTACTTACAGGAACAAGTTACTGTACATCACGCTCCCCTGCTAAGGAAAAAGACTAAAGATTAAATCTAGATCAATGGGCAAACTCTTGGAAAACAAACCAGAGATCAATAACCTTTTAGAAATCTTCATCTTCAATCCCTGGAGCACCCATGCCAATGTTACCATAGCAACATAGACTATGGCTCGTATAGTTTTTTCAGCTCAGTCGAGGCCACTTTGCACCAAAAGCCGCAGCGATAGCGGGAAGCACCGTAAGCCAGGAGGATAAAAATAAAGCCAATTAGGTGATTAGATATAACTACGGCATAATAGCGCAAGATCTTATTCTATTGTTTTTCAGTGATGCTTGGTGGATTGTGGCTACATACCATCCAAGTCTAAAGGTGTGGGAGGGGTACAGGGAAGTATGGAACACATCCCAGTGCCCTTGCCTCAGGCCAATGGCGTTGTGACTGATTCAATGATTTGGGGGGGGGGGGGGGGGTGGGGGCCACATCTCTTCCAACTCATCAGACCCAGGGGCAAGGCAACACACACACACACACACACACACCAAGCAGGGTCCCGGTAGTGTGTGGTGTGACAGACAAGACAGCGGGGATGGAACAGCTTACATTAACACTGTAGCCTTTTCTGCTATCTGCCTCGCTCCTCGCCACCTGTTTCCTCCCACTCTGCCCACATGCAGCTCTCCAGTCAGGTCAGTGGCCGTCAATTAATTCATATCAGGAACACAACTCTGGTCAAGGTGACCCTCAAATCGATAGCCATACGCTACATGAGGCCATTTCAGAGATGTCACAGACTACTAAAAAGAAAAAAAGTCACAGGCATAGAAACAACAGCTGAGGGGGCGGTCCTCACTTTATACACGCTTGTCAAGGAGACCTCATCAATAACCTCCCTCTCCATGACAAGGAAAAGCAAGCTCCTTTTGTCAAATGGGATTCCTCTGTGGTCAGACACCACTGTACCGTCCACCAGGACTATTGCGCATTCACTACTATTAAAATGATTGCATTCAAACTACTGCACAAGCGTTTGTTAGCGTCCGTTTTATTGCGAATATGGCTGTGATTTCACAAACAGGAGAGGTAATGAGAATCCTCACCGTGCCATTTTATTCACCACTGCTAATTAAAAAGGACAATCATTGCACAGAGATTGAGGCACGGCTCCAATTTAGCTCCAACACACTTGGGAGCGCAATTCAACATGCTCGACAAGGAGAGGAGAGGCCAGCTGGGCTGGCGGGAAATGTTTTGCATTAGGGAGGGAGAGGGGATTATGGAGAAGTGCAGCTTTTAATGATTTGACATCTTTAATGACTATTAGAGGGAAGGGAGGGTGAGCCATTTATCAGTAGGACACCCTAGGGAGACAACAGCCTTAAATCTCTTTCTGCCTTATCTACCCTCTCCCCTTCAATCCACAAAACATTCCCAGGCAACCAATCACCCTTGTTGTAGAGTTTGAGTTTTATATGAGCCTTGGCTGAATAGAGCATCCGTCAGCGCAGTCATTAAATGGTAGAATAAAGAGGCACACGGCATGCCGATGTGGCACGGTGATGAATCACCTAGTCGGGAACCCTGGGTGAACCTTTTATTTCCCGAATGCAACCCCCAGCACTAGAAACCATAAATAAGCCCCAAAAACACCCTGCACCGAGCAGTCACACCTCCAGACAAGGTCTTAACCGGCAGACTGCTACAATTACGAGCCCAAAAACAGCCTTGGTCGACTGACAGTAAATGGGGCTGGGAAGGTGCTGTTCTGTTCTGGAAGCCACACCAGTGGTAACGGTATCTATTTGCGGCAATAACTTTTTTTGGTCAATGTGCTCAGCAGGAAAAGTTTAGCTTGTTATAGAAGTGACGACTAAAATTGACAGATATTGTTGCTTAACCTAGAAGTGGTATCAAAATATCAAAAATGAGACTTTCCCCTAAATTAAAACGTCAGGTTAGTGGTCTGGTTTCAGGATAGTGTAAATAGTATGTACTACTACTACAATAAAATACACCGGTATCTCCCTTACGCCAGAGTGATTGGTGCACTAAGCCCTCTCTGGCACGAGACTGGATATAACCAAATACCAACATGTGCTGACCACCCATTCAAATTTAGCTCCCCGTTTAAAATGCTCATGTGGAACAGACTGGTTGTGCCATTAACAAAGCCGCGGGGACCGAACGTGCATTTGGGTTAAGCCTGAGCAAACAAAGAGAAAGGCTAGCATAACAGGGATGTTTCTTTAGCCACCGAGTCTCATCAATTTCAATTTCTATCCAGAGGGAAGGAACGCAGACGGTTCTGGCCAGGGTAGAATAAAGGGTACTAAAGAATAGTAATAAAGAATAAAGGTCCTTATAAAATATGAAGGCAGGATAAATCGTACAATAAATTAACCCCTTCTTTTTGCAGGTGTGAAGCCACTGAATTTTACGACCAGATATATGTGTTACAGTCAATGTGGGAAACGTGTACATTTCCCAGTTAATGTGAGTGGAAAGCACTGGGGCAGTCAAATACAAAACAATTGTTCAATATGTCACTTGAAGGAGATTTGCCTGAATATAAAAAGTACAATTATGAAAATTATTGTATTGTCATGAATACACAATTGAGGAAAAACTTGTATTATGGATGTAACACCATATAAAAATTTCATGAGAAAATTAATAGCATGTTGAAATGTTACATGAAAACATCAGAGTTTTAGAGTGGCTGAGGCAATCCAATTGGGTATCGACCAAAAACCTTTCATCAGCAGGGCCATAGAGGAAAATGCTGTTCCCCTGATTGAGACGTATTGATACTAATCATCTGCCTTTCTCAGATTAAAAAGGGTGCAGGTTATTTTTAACCTGGATTGCTTTGTGTGCCGACTGAAAACAGAAAATCAATGCAGAGGAAACAGGTAAACCATTTGCCGTCTCTGGAGAACATGAAGCAGGACAGAAATTTGTCTCATTCCTTCACATGTTTCCTCTGCTAAAAGAGCCAATTAGTAGCAGATCGGCAATAGGGAGCATAGTGCAACAGGCCGTGCTTTTAAAAAAAATTTAAAAAAATAAAAATTTAAAAAAGCATGCTGCACGTAGGCCACGGGACGGTTCTGATGACAGAGTTTAATTGGATGGCATGTTAGCAGATCAAGAGTGCCATGTTACTTTAGCAGCTAAACTAGCTCCACGTGCTGTAGTTGAGCTAGTGGCCTCGTGCGCCCTCGAGAAAATAAGTCATTAGCTACAGCCAAACACGCCAACTTCGATAATTTATGAGTCGCTCTGCTCCGGCACTTGACTACATTCAAATTAAAAATGCAAAACAGAATTCAGAAAGTGGGGAAGAAGATAAGCATGAAAATGTGTCAGTTCCGTTTTTCTATTCCTTTGATCTGCCCTCTTCCTTCCCCAACGCCCCTGGACCACTCAGCGTCAAAGAGGCATTAGTCTCTGTCAAAAGCCCAGGAGATCTCTACCTCTGAGTGATGGGCATAGGCCTATCCTGATGACTGGGTTAACTAATGGTGCAATAAATCCGTGAATTTTTACTTCACGGATGAATACACAACCTTCCAAAACAAAACGGTGTTGCACCACCACCAAAGATGGGGGCAAAGATGGGAGTTTGCAAGATTTCTTCAGATGGAACCCGCTGCTGTGAAGAAAGATCCCTGAGATCTTGCAGCAGTCGCAAGCCAATGAACCAGCAGGCAGCAAAGCCGTGGAAGGCAATAGGAGCAATAGGCTCAGTGAGTGAAGCACATCACCGAGCACACAAGACACATCAATTATTTATTCCAGTTCAGGGCGGCTAAACAATGGCTTAGTGCTTCGGCTGTATCAGTAGGTAGGGCAGTGTGTGTTGCCATGTTCATGTCAAATCGGAAGAAGGGGATCTCGTTGCCATCACCCATTGGAGTGGAGTTGATTAGTGTGAAATTAAGTGATAATTGTGATTATATTACTATTATATTACTAGAGGTGCACCGATAGGATCTAAGTATCGGAATAAATTGAGAAGTACTTTGTATCGGTACTCTGATCGACCGATCCATTTCAAAGTACTCACTACTAGTATCCACTTGTGTGAGACAGACATCACCTGCTAGACGGCCAAAAGCACTCTGACCGGAAAGAACGCTGTGTCCAGTGTGGAGAGTCTGACCAAAGCCTGGTATCGACTTAACAGAAGGTAATTGTTGACTTTTTTTTCTCTAATATTGAACTTGGGATGTTACCAATCGGCAAACTGACTGACAGACAGACAGACATCTATCCATCTTCAACAAGTCACGCAATCATACATCAAGAGGAAAATTTTCTCTTGTGCATTGAATGTTTGTTCTCTCAGAGAAGCATTGAAAAGCACCCCCGAGATGCCCTACAAACAAGGCCTGACCTAAGGGAAACACTGATCAAACTAATGGCACACCTGTACTGTACCTGTGGCTCTTCAGAGCTTGCTCTATTCTAACCATACTGAGCATTGTACTGCTCCACAGTCACTGAGGGTTATAAAAACACTGCCCCACGTGCCTCCTCCCCTAGGGCTCTGCCTCAGCATATTGCACCGTGCATACGCCATGCTCCCATTGTCCTCCATTGTGTGCTCCACTCCACTGATGGCAAGGGGCAAGCCATGTGCGGCTGGATTTTGCACAAACACACGCACACTTTTTCAGAGGTCAGCTGGGGTAACATGACTCAAGGTGTGTGTGTGTGTGTGTGTGTGTGTGTGTGTGTGTGTGTGTGTGTGTGTGTGTGTGTGTGTGTGTGTGTGACACTGCCCTCGTGATGACCCAGTGGCTTGGGTACAGTGTTTTGCATGGCAGATTGGTAGAAAAACAGATGAGGAGGAGGAGAGAGCATGGAGGGGGAGGAGGAAATGGCAGCTGCTAGGAGGAGGTGGAGGCAAGGGATGATCGAGGGAGGAGGATGTCTGCGTCCAAACACTGGAGGGGAAACTTCCTGCATCCAGGTTTGTGATTTATTAGTGACAAGCCAAGACCTCCTGACCCCGCGAGAAGCAATCACAGGGACAGATTTAACTCTTTTACACAAAGCTGACCTTTTCTTGTCAGATTATCTCTGTAGAGCAAATACACAAAAAAGATTAAATGAAGAAAAAAACAAGCTAATTCAGAAAACAGGAACAAAGGTGACAACAGGTTAACTAAAACTAAGCATAATGGGCCTTGTTCATTGCATACGATCAGATTTGATGGTATAACGTTAGTATGAACGTTTCTACGAACATAGCCGGATCCATCATCCATCATTTTGTTCGTATCTGAATTTGTTTGTTTGGTACGATCAAATCTTACGAGTGCTTGGAAACATGCGGAAATGTGTTTGCGTGTTTGGAAACATGCGGGAAGTCTCTTAGAGCGCGTCTACTTCTCCTTATACATTTTTGCAATCTCGTTTCATGTCGAACCATTTATTTTCTTTACCTCAGCAACGGTGTGCGTTTCTGCTGAAACAGCATTGACAGCGTTAATAAGTTCTTGCCATGCTTTACTTTCATCAGTTCTTGTGACTCCGCTGCTGATGCTTCTGAAAACTCCGCCAAGTTACTCTTTTCCCTCTCTTTTCCCTCTCTGTTCCCCTGGTTTACTTGAACACGACCCTTCAGTCTGCAGCTTTAAGGTGTTGAACAGCGTTTACTTGCAAACCGGCTTCAACAGGCACGCACATCAAATTTACCAACGATTGGCATCAAATATACAAAAAAATCCAGGTTTTCCGCACGTTGCATGAATCCCACGTTGGTATTTTCTTACACACATAAATACAACAACTTTACGAATAATTTACGTGACCATTCACGCAACATTCGTGAATGAGGCCCAATGAGTGTGCTGCCTTACAGTTTAACAACCACTTATGTAGCAGTACATTTAGAGGTCATTATCTCAACAGATAAACGATGTGCCATCTCCATTTTGCTCTGACCTCCCATCAACATCACTCACAATGATTGCAGTATCATTACCATCTCACTTATCCGTCCTTTTGTGATAATGGCTTCAGCTTCCAAAAAAAATGGGGAAATGCCTGGAAGAGTGAAACTACAGAGGCAATCAAAATGTCCCTTCTCTACCCGACTCTACTGGCGACCATGCTGTTTCGCTATTGATCGCTCTCCCTCACCCCATTCCTCAGTCCTTGTGCTTCCCTGTGTCTCAGTCCCCTCCCCTTTTCCCGGCAGCTCTCAATCTTGCAGATCGTTCAGCCTGTCTAATGTCTCAGGTCCATGCAAAACAATCAATGGTTGTTCGCATGCTCCATTCTGCCCAATCTGGGTTATAAAAGGAGAGAGGAAAACGGCACACACTGTATTTCTAGATAAACATCACCGAGCTGATAGACCATCAGGAACACACGCACAAATCCAGTCACCTGACTACTAGTGTGAAAGCAAGCATATGACATGTTGATTTAGCGTCACCACGATAAGAGACAATACTGCTTTGATACTGAAATTCCATTTCAACTTCACTTCCGAATGGGATACATGTACAGACAGCACATGAACTGGAATGGTTGGGAGAACAAGGTGTTGATTGGCTCTCGACAGCGGACTGGAGCAGTCAGCACAAAACTTAGATTTGAATAGCTGAAAACAAGGCAACGGTGTTCGGCCATCTAAACTGGCTAACAGAACCGGTGCCAGGAGTGAAATGCGTAAATATAAGTTACCAGAGGAGCTCTTTTATGGCGGTGTAGGGCATTTCTGTTGAAAAGCTCTCTCCCTAACATCAGCCTCTTTCAGACATACACCTCGGAAATTCTCCAGAGAATCAGGGCCGCACTTTAACCGGAGTTGCCCTTCCACACATAAAGCACACCACCGGAGAATGCCTGTTTCGGACGCGTCCGCAACAACAGAAAATACTCCGGTTAGTTCAGGCGAGGGGTGGGGCCTGGGGTAGAGCGTACAGGAGACAGGATATGAAGCAAGAATTGCAGAATTATTGCTGTTGCTTGCTGCAAATAAAACGGCCTGCTGGCCTGTTGACTCTGCCCTCCTGCCTTTGTCTCGGTCTGTCACGTCCCCGGCAGTAGCGCGCATTGCTACAGTCATCAACACGCCCACTCTCTCGTAGAGAATACTCCGGAGAATCTTCGGCCGCACTTGGGCTCACTCGGCGAGAAAACGGGTTTTAGACTAGGGTGCTGGGCGGGTAAAGTCTGTTTGACTTCCAGACCAACTGATTCGGACTTCTGCGTTCACACATACAACCCCTCCAAGTAACGTCTAGATAAGTTCAGGGTTGCACTGCATGTGTGAAAGGGGCTATAATAATGTGTTTGTGTTAAGGTGTGTGGGTGGCAGGAGTGCAGCAGTTTGGGAAAGGCCAGCCCAAGCCTTGGCTCCACCTGGAGCGACCGGCTCTCGCGTTTCCTTTGGTTCCTCCTGGTCAAAGTTTTATTATTAAAAAGGGGAAAGGATTTCAAAACCAGGCATTATAGGCCTTGATATCTACCTCCAGTTGAGCACTATGTGCTTGGCTGACCATTGACTAACAAAAGAAGAAGACGGAGCCCCAGTTCAAATCGCACTCTTACACTCTCTGATCACATGACGCTACACAGGAGACTCTGCTACCATCCTCAGCCAGCACTGAAAGGACAGAGAAAGATGTGTGCCTAATACTATGCCTGCTAACTAACAGACAAATTATTGGTGAATTCTGCTATTGTGACAACACGATGTTGAATACACAGAGTGAAAGCAGAAGAGTGCAAGCTTGGAACAATCCAAGTCGTGCATTTTCATTCACGGGGGTTAGTAGCCCAGCACTGTAGATTGCAGAGCCTCAGTGCACCAGTATAGAAACATGTGGGTGGGAGCCTCTACTCCGAGGAGAGCTTCACTGTGTCACTCTCAGATCTGTGGCAGATACACAGCCCCAGTAAGTACTGCGCTACATCTCGCTCTCCATAAGGAGGAGCATCCATCATCTGCCCAGAAGGGCCGGAGTGAGAATCCAATCTTCACCACACTGCAACGCACGCACGCACACGCACACGCACGCACACGCACACACACGCACACGCACGCACACGCACACACACGCACACACATGCACACACATCACCCCTGAGGAGCTAGAGGCAGCTCCGGCTGATGCGTGCAGTAAACTGTTCTGTTATAATCATGCAAACCATGCCTGCAGGATAAAAACAGTCAGAGGGAGGTGCTTCAATTAAGTAAGCATTTTACGGAAAACCTCTCGCTGGAAAAAGATCTCCTCTTCAATCTAATCAATACTATACAGTCTATACCCAAGACACGCCGGTGACGAGCGGGGGCGGCTGTCAATTAATTACAACCTGTAGAGCTTAGCACTGCCTTTCTACCCAAGATCCCCACAAAATGGCCACTACCTGTTGGGAAACGTTGCTACTTTGCATGCAGTCCCTGCTGTTCAGTCAACTTTATTTGAATGTACTAGCTGTAACAGGGCATTAAAAGCAGTCCAAAGGATGTACCCCTCAAAAACAAACCAAAAAAATACAGAAAAAGTGCAGCTGTGGCTCTAAAAACTTTTGTTCTCAACGAGTTGCAAATCCAAAATCATTTAAATGCCCTTGAAGACGAAGTGAACAATGAAAAGAGAACAATTCAATTTAGCGCGAGGTGCTCAAGTGATTAAATTCTATTACACAGTGCGAACAGAAGGGCCGGGCTACCCTTTTTGAAATGACCTGCTGTCCCATAAAGCCCAGGCATGGCCTGGCTCAGCGCTGGATCGCTCTTAATGGGATCTGACAACATTAACATTCTACTGAGTCAGCATCACGCACGCCGGCTACAGTACTCCCCTTCCGAAACAGCCTAGCGTCCGACCGTGTGTTTGTGTGTGTGTTACTGTGTGTGTGTGTATGGGAGGGAGGGGCACACACAGTGTGGTAGAGGAGGGTAACGACTGTGAGACGTGCTCTCACTAACAGTGCAGTCACTCCAGCAAATAAGTGAAGGGCAGAGGAGCGGTACATCCATAGTTTAATGACAGGCGCTTTGGGAACAACATAAAACTTTTCTGGCTGGAGGAAAAATGTCTCACGTGAAAATGAGTCTTGCCTATGCAGGGTAAATGTCATCCTGTTCCATGAAGCCAGCCACACTATTCTTTATCTGGGCACTTATTGTGAATACGCTGTTTGAGATTCTGTCAAGAAGCTGTGCTTGACCGATGTAAAAAATGAGGCTTTATCCTAGCATTTTCTACTTTATTTTGTTATTTTTTTTAAACTTGATTGAGGATTGTTTTACAATGGTCAGAGCATTATTTCAACAAATTAATAAACGCAACTGATGCACTTGTTCCTGTAATTGTTTTATAACAGGCCAATACGAGGCGAAATGACTGACTAACCAGTCATTGAGTAGTGATTGGATTAATACTGGTATGGGTTCTCAAATGGGTTGTGACAAATTGTTATGGGTGCACCTCAAGTCTAGAGACGCCCTGACATAGGCTGACAAACTGATAATGTATGTGTGTCACGGCTGGGGAAACTAGCAAGCTGACGCAGCACTGTGAGTATGTGTACTAAAAAAAATGCATTCATCACATCTGTCACAACCAGGAAAATAAGACATGCACAGATTTGGGTAGACAGTTAGCAAGGGAACTCTGCTGGCTACTGTCTCCCTGGACATGACATGATTTGCAGTGTCCTCAAAGTGATGTGCCTACAATGTCAAAACAAGCCAGGGTGTACCTGTCAGATGGGAGGAAGACAAGAAACACCCCACAATCTAGCTTTAGACAGTTTTGTATTAATGAATTTTAGTTCATCAATTGCTTGCTTGTAAAAGCTTGACAAATTCCTCCTATTAAGTCATCAATCACAGTCTCTCTAATGAGAAAAAGGTATGAAAAACAAAACACAAAAGAACAGACCAGGGAGAAAGAGGCTATATGAGATGGCAAGAGAACAAGAGAGAGTATGACCAATCATTGTGTAACCGGTATCACCCACAGCTGTCAGTGGGTCTGATTGCTGCTTGACACAGGAGGGACCAGGGAGTAGCACAGCAATCATTTGCCACCTCATATGTCACTGTAAATTAGCCAAATATCCCAGCGATGGCATTGTCAGCATAACAGGGACATAAACAGCACTTGGCTTCCTCTCCGTTGGGTTATTGCAGTTGCCTTTTGCTTGGTGATAGGATTGTATGTTCATGTGTATAACCAGGTGTCAGGGTTTTTTTTTCCCAGGTGTAAAAGTGATATCTCATATGATGTGCTTGTGATAGCTGTGAGACCTGGGGTGGTGAGGCCTGATTCGTCACTTTAAGAAATCATTACATTCTGCAACACATTGCAGAATACACCGGGCCAGTGTTCCCTATCCTAATAACCACAACATTCAAGGCTTTCTGTGCTACATATTGTTCTGCAGAGCAGACAGTGTTGTGGGAAATTTAATACTCTATCACAATGCAAGGCCAGCATCCAACCACACTCTCTCAAATGAAACTCTCCGTTCACTTGCAGCCCTGAACACTAGCATACAGCTAAAAGACAGATCTAATAGTCCCAATTTATTACCACACATACACATGGAGAAATGCACAAATAAAAACATCAACGATTGAGTGGCAATGAATGTCCCCTCCAAACAACAACAAAGATTCTAAGTATTGGTCCTAAATCTAGCTCATGCCACTATGTTACAGTGACCCCTTGTCCTGATGCCCTTTCAATTCCGTCCTGGTGAGGTTAACCCTGGTTGAATTGGACAAGATTAAGCAGTCTGCTGTTGACCTCAGGCCCCTTACTTGACACCCACCCAGGTGGCCACAGTAGGGGGTCAACCTATGTCACAGAGGTCAAAAGGGTCAAACCCCAGATGGCGGTAGTTTGGAGGCAGTGTGCGGGTCAACGGCGGCTCTATGAGGACACAGAATCACAGCGGACTTTTCAACTGCATGGGGGAGTCAATGGAAACTCAAGCCAACTGTCACATTGCCTATGGTGGGTCTTTCTAAACACACTTCATGTCTAACACCAACCGCAACAGAAAACCGCAACAGAAAACAGGAACAGCTAACACACAATGCCATCACATCAGCCAGTTACGCCCTCCATCCTACCATCTGCTGCGGTCCACCTACACAAAACCCCCCATAACACTCGATCTGGACAGTAGCCTCCCAATGCCCAGAGCAGATGGTGTGGTTACAGGCAAAGCATTTAGCCTTTGGCTAGCAAGCAAACGTTTAGATATCAACTTCAATGGGCGCCGAACGCAGTCAAATAGTCCACCTTCCGTCCCATGCAGCAGACTGGCTTGCCTTGTTTGCGCACCTGGAGTGAAGTCAGCTCTTGCAGAGTCAATGCAAAGCAAGAAAACAACCCTATCCATGCTGCTGCAAAGTTTCAAAACGAAGAACAATTACGTTGCAATAAAAAAAACAATTCAAATGCAGGGAAACCCCTCCGTACAATTTCGCCGTTTTTGTTTGCTACATAAACCAATATCCGTAGAGTAGCCAGTGGGCAGTGATGAAGGGGAGTCAGGAATAAGATTATGTTCCTTACAATAGCGCACTGCTGTGCAAAAGCGGCGAAACATAGGCGTCGTTCTCTCGCGTGGAGAAAATGTCACGCCAAACTCCATTCAAAAATATGGCAGTTTAATGTTGCCTTACTTATCGGCAAACGTACATACCTCATAGATACAACTTAAGGCCTTTTAGGAATTGATAGGATCCTCTAGTAATTCGGTACATTCACCAAACAGCACTTTAGTTCAACAAAATAACAACGTTTATAATTGGTTGACATTGCTCGCTACCGCACCACTGTAGTTTAGTGGGAGAAGATTGAGGGACTAACCGAGGAAACTATTAAAGTTTAAATTGTATGCAACCAAGTGCGGCTTGCTTTATTGGATGTACGCCGAATTGAAGACTGAATCATGAAGATGCAGCAAATGTCTTACATTATATGCTATTAGGGGTATTAATTTGCAAATAAGCAAGGCAGCATTTAACTGTCATATTTTTTGAATGGAGACTGGCGTAACTTAACCGTATCACCATACAAAGGTGAACGGACCGGATCGGGAATATTATTGATTCAAAAAAGCACAGGGCGAAAGTTGAGGACACAAGTTTTCGCTTTCTCGCAATATCAAGCAGTAACATAACAAACGAAGTGGCATTTCGTTACAATTACATTGCAGTCGAGCAGAAGAGAAAACTAAAGTTAACGTTACCTTCCAATGTAATGTAGCCAAGAAAATGATACAAGCGAGGCGAACCTCCGACGGCAAGTTTCCTCTTTTCCGAGCAAAAATAAAATAGTCGGACTTTAGACGTTTAGTGACATTTACTAGTTATCGGGAAGTGTTTTAACTAAAAAAAGATCCCGTTGGGGATCGATTTCTGGTCGTGTTAACGAAGTGAAAGGGGGATTAGCACACGACGAGCGGCTTTCTTTGTTCCTCCTGCCCGTTCCATAGATATTATCACCGTTCATGTGTCCCTGACAGCAGCTGATTGGCTGGAGGGTCGGGATCAGGAAAAGGTGACCAACGTCAAGTCTACCAGAATAAAACACATGTTTTCCGGTTATGCTTTTCAAAATAAGACCCCCATTGAGTTTGACAAACAATCTTCAAGACAACATAATATTTTGTATGTTTTACAACTATAGCTTAGCTCTATATATAACGCTATACTCATATTTTATATAGAGTTTCCACCGAGTGTTTCTTTATGATGTTTCAGGTTTTGCACACCCCTATAGGTAAGCTTTTTTTGTTTTACACTTTTATTTTGTAGGTAAAATTGCCGAACCCCTTGTCTCAGACTGGCTAACTTGACGCAGTTTGGAAGGCCATTGGAGAGGCCATGGGTGGAAGCTACTTGGACGTTTAATAAACAGTTTGATTTGATTGCCTTTATAGTTAATGTAATTATACTTTTGGCTATTTGTATTCATAAGTAAAAAGAATAGAGGACAAATGCCTTGCTTCTGCTCATTTCTACATGAATTGCTTTTCTTTTTTGATTCCCTGGAAATCTGTTAAAACAAAAAGACCATATAGTGATATGATGATATAATTATGATATGAGGTGGTATTTTTTATCTTATCAATTTCTTATCTTCTTGATGTCTTCCTGTAAAACTTTGTTTTGATCTACATTTTTTTAAATAAAAAAACTCAGTTGACTCAATTTCTGTGGCACATTATCAGACACATTATCAAACTGTCTTGCAGAGGAAACATTGATCCTGAATACTCCCCTGATGTGATGTTTTTTCAAATATGTGTTCCTAATAGATTTGTGTTGATCTTTGCACTTCATTACAATGATAAAGATTACAAGATTAAATGTGTAATCACTTAGGCAACAGTATGGCTAGAGCCCAGAGGTTTTACATACACAGTTAATGCAGTTAAACGACTACCCCCTCCTGAGCCCCAGAGGCGGATACCTGACCATATGCCCACAAGGTGGATTCATTAGCACGGACGATAACAACTTTCAAAGAGAAACCTTCAGGACAACATGCTGCGGGGAGCGTGGCAGAATCAAAAAGAGATTGTCCCATTCCTAGATGCATCTATCTGTAACTCACCTATGATAGTATGAACAGCGGATTCAAACATGAGCAAGCAGGCTCAGTGATAAAAGCCTGCAGGGTATGAGATACATTAGCAAACCTGGACTATTGACTACCTATATAGCTGGCCTCAAATTAATTCCAATGAGAATTTAAATCAATAGCCTTAAAGGAGCAAAGATCACCAGCCTGTCGGTGTAAAACACTATTGATTCTTTCGTTGCAAAGCAATGTGTCATTAAATCTGAAAAAAAAATCAAAAGAGCTTCTGAGCATGCTCTTAAATACACATAACCTACACACAAAAAAAATGGCATATGAGTGTGTGCATGTACATGAGCGAGAACAGTAAACAGGACAGAGCTGTAACATCCAATGTTCTTATTTCTATCAATATTCCAATATAAACAGTTTAACAACATAGTTTTTTTTTACAGCAATGCCAGTAAAGCTTTCTGTGAATTGAGTCGAATTGAAAGAGAGAGTGAAAGTGCGTGCACGAGAATGTTTGCAAAGGTAAATTCTACATCTTGTGTGTGGGTGTGTTCATGCGAGCTGCCGGGCTCCACCCCTTATCACCGCTGACACGCTGGACTTTGTATTGGCCGTAACTAACAGACCTGTCTGCTCAGCACATTTATTTCCCCTTGCATGGAAGTTGGCTCGCGGAACAATGTCGAACCTCTCAGATCTCTCCTCCTCTCGCTCCCCCCCTCTAGCTGTCACCGCAGACAGCTTACTGTCTGTTCCTCATAAAGTCAGAGAGATGATCACTGTGAGACAACTCCAACCGAACATGGCAGCCCCCATGCTGTGTGTGTGTGTGTGTGTGTGTGTGTGTGTGTGTGTGTGTGTGTGTGTGTGTGTGTGTGTGTGTGTGTGTGTGTGTGTGCAAAAGTGTGTGACAGCAAGCTTTTTGCAGGTTTGTGAATAAGCCTGTGTGAGTGAGTTATAGTGTGTGTGTGGGGGGGCATTGTGTGTGTGTGTGTGTGTGTGTGTGTGTGTGTGTGTGCGTGTGTGTGTGTGTGTGTGTCTGCCTGCCTGCCTTTTATTGCAGCCTGCAGAGAGAGCTGCCATAACCGTTCTCAGCAGAACACAGTCCTCAGACACCCACTTTTCATCAGATGTTTTCCGTTCTCTCCTCAGTCTGCCTTTCATTATGCCTTCCCCCCTTTCCTTCTGTCTCTCTTTCTCTCTCTTTTCTTTCCAATCCTCTCGTGTCACAACGGTGTTTCTTTCTCTCTGTAACTCAGAGAGAAGAGGCCGTTGTGAGGCCGGTCATAATTGGATGCAGTATTGACAGTCGAACAATGTCACCGTGAGGATTTCTGCTCCTTCGAAAATGAAGAGGAGTACTTTGTCTGGATTCTGCCTCCTATAAGTGGGTGATTTGTGTGTGTGTGTGTGTGTGTGTGTGTGTGTGTGTGTGTGTGTGTGTGTGTGTTGTGAGAAAGAGAGAGAGTAGTCCATGAAATCACCCTCCCCAGTGTGCTTGCCACAGCCCACCATAGTGGGTGGAGTGATGCACAAGGGTTCAAGCAAAGCTAAGTTAGGTTTGCTTGTGTGTATCCTACTTGCTGCTGGAATGGCCCAATTTCCCCCACGGGGGTCGAAATGGATGCAGGAGAATAAGCTTTGACTCGTAGACGATCATAAAAATGACAAGTAACCAGAGGGAGAAGATAGAAGAGGTCATCTTCTCTGCACATGCACGATGCTGTCGGCATGATCCTGTGTGCATGGCGTCCATATGCTGCGGTTGCGGTTCTCCCATCCTCCCGCGTGGGCAGCGGCAGCTATCTGAAGCAAGAAGAGCAACTTTGTTTGAGTCTGGAGTCTGCTCACGACTACCAAGCTGCCAAGTATTTCACCCTGGGCTACGGTTGCAGGAGGCAGCAATGGCACTGCACAGATTGTTCTGGGTCGCTCCGAAGTGTGTGTGTGTGTGTGTGTGTGTGTGTGTGTGTGTGTGTGTGTGTGTGTGTGTTCAGTCAATCTGCGACTCACCTGGAGGGAACTGTCACTAGACACCAGGATGAGCCTCAAATTACAGGTTAGATTGAGGCAGTGCTATAGACGCTGTTGGACGTAGAGTCGCTGCCCACCTCTTCAGGAAACACTACCCTGACCCTTCCTCCTAGCCTTGCCTATTTGTCGTCATTTATGTGCCCGAGCTCTTGTTTATTGGCTCTTGGATACACTTATTTGTCTTAGCTCTTAGCTCTTGTCTTAGCTCTTGTTTATTGGGTTCACTTATTTGTCTTAGCTCTTGTTTATTCGATTCTCTATTCGTCTCATTTGTTTAAAGACAAGTAGGTTGCTAACTTATTGCACTCTTACCTTAACACTAGTTATGCTCTTAGTTGCTTGTTTAGGAAGGAAATGCACTTACGATTTCTGGTGACTAGTAGTTTTCTCACCTACCTTTGTTGAATGCACTTATTGTAAGTCGCTTTGGATAAAAGCGTCTGCTAAATGACTGTAATGTAATGTAATGTAATGTAATGTAATGGACGTGCAGTCTCCTCACTGCCGGGGTGGCTCATCGGGAGAACCGGGGAGATTTCCTGTTGGGATGCTGGCTGTTTGGGCCGGTGATGGGATGAGAGATCCATGTATGACTTGATCATCATGTACGCTGCCTGGTGCCGCCAAGCATCAATCTACAATATGTTATTCAAATTATTGCTCTGAATATTATTTATTGCCTCTTGACAGTTTTGTGGACATCTTAGAGTGGGTTCTGTCTAATTCAGCAGAAAACAGTAGATAGTAAATGTGCTGTATTCTATCAGCATTATGTAGTTATGGTCCACAAATAAAATTATCCTTTGTACTTTAAATCTCATTTTGTTTTGTAGTTGAGTGATGAGAAAATTCTAACCAATCTTGTAGATCATAAGGAGGTCTGAGTTACAATACTTTCACAGTACAACCATCCTCAAAGCCCTCTGAGTATCTGAATTTGAATGCCAATCTGCTTCAGTTTGGTATTGAAATTCAACTCAACATCAGTGATTCTCAGTGTCAGCCCAAAAAAAAGAATGTGGGCTCCGGAGGCATAGTGGTCCAAATGTTAGCAAGCAAAGAGAGTCTATCAAGATGATCCTATCAGCAGATAGTTGGATAAGGGATAAAGGTGGGTAGAACAACAACATGTAGGCCCATTTAGGTCTGTTGGTCCTCTTTGTCCACCTGAGCCCCTTGGTAAGGTCGCATGAGCCTGTGGAAGTGGGCTGGTCTTGAGGCATGGGATGTAGGCATGTAGAGAACCTTTCTAAAAGCTTCCTGCTACGGTACAACCCTAAAGAATCGTGTTGTGGTGCTATCTAACACCCTTTTTTGTCAGGAGTGTGCCTGGCTTCAGGGCTGACACATGCTCCCTCCCTCCGCGGGACCTCTTAGACGGAGGTATCACTTCAATGCTGGAAGGTTCGGAGGGAGAGATTTGGGCCGGCGATATAAAGTGAAAGAGAAATTTGACATTTGCGCCGAGGCCCGACAAAAGGAGCGGTTGCCAAAGTCAGACGATGAAAACCTTGATATCCAGTTGGTGAGGTGTTTTGAATTACCTGCATTCCTGTATAAATGGCTCCTGAAATACAATCTGGTCTTCATCTAGTTCATAACGATAGATAAACAATGTGATTTAACAAATGACACACAACATTTACACGTCTTAATGAACGTAGAGATCAAATGTTAACAGCTCAGGTTTGGAAAAAGTATGTGATGAGACCATGAGATTTAGTAACTGGTACCACAACCCAATGTTTCCTGTAGTTGCTGATCAGACCTGTCTTGCATGAACGGCTTGCTTCAGGTCATGACACAACATGTCAATAGGACTCCTATGGACAGGCCATTCTGATGTAGATTTGCTTTTGTTTTTTTGGGCCATTGTCATGCTGCACGAGAATTACCTGGAATTTGGAATTCATTGATCCCTCAATGATTGAAGCCGTCCAGAGTGCCCTGAGGCAAAGCAGCCTCAAACCATGATACTCCCTCCACCATGCAGGTTAAAACCTCATCATGTTGGTATACAGCGTTTTGCCAAAAAGGGCCACAGAACATTGTTCCAGTAGCTTTGTGGAACATCCAGGTTCCTTGTCAAACTTGAGACTTGAGGGATGAATGTTTTTAGTGGAGAGCAGTAGTTTCCTCCTTGGTATCCCCCATTATTGTGGACTCATGGACACAGATGTTAGAAAGTTCAAGAGATGCCTGCAGATCCTGACCTGTTACCTTCGGGTTCACCTCCTAGACCGTTTTGCAGCGTGCTCTTGCCGTGATCTTTGCTGGACGTCCACTCCTAGGGAGAGCAGCGATGACACTGAATTTTGACTGATGACTGATGGAGGCCCAAGTCTTTGGAAATGCTTTTGCAACCTTTGCCAGCCTTATGAGCCTCAACAACAAATTTCTTCAGGAAAGCAGGTAATTCAAGAAGGGTTCGCAAACTTCTTCCCACAACTGTAACCAAAAGAAACTGTACTGTGCATTTTCCTTTTTTTTCTTTCACATTTTAGCCCAATAACAGAAAACACTAGAACCTAGGAGGGGGCTCAAAATGCTGCCAATGATAGGGAAAAAGGAAAATAATACTTTTCTTTCTCTGCCCTATTTTCCCTTCCAGTCCAGTCCAGAGGTAAACAAGGACACTGCCAGTCATAACAGCGTACCAGTTCCATCTGTTTCTGCAGTCATTGCACAGCGTGTCCCTAATACACAATTTACTAGTGTGAGGCCTGGCCAACACCTCCAGGCACTTTGTATTATTGCAAGAATACTGGTGTTGCTGTATGTGGTACCTGACTCCTGCTTGCCAGCATATGAATATCATATCAGGTTTTTCAGATTAAATGGTGCCACTTTTAGGCCTGTTTGGCTTTTTTTTTGCAAAGCACCTTGTTGTTTTGCCGGGTAAAAATTCACATGCGAACAATCAAATTCATCATCACATTTATTTTGTGGTTTAAGCTGGCAGCCTCTTGGATTGGTTTGCAGAAAAACATTGACGCAAATGTTTTTGGTTGCAAGCTCAGAAACGAGTAGGTCATTTTTTCCATCTTTAGGGTGGTCCAGCAGGAAAAATGCAAGAGCAAAATTTTTATGAACTTGGTCCACTGGCCTGATGGTGTGTTGAGGATGTCAGAAAAAAAACAAACTTCATCAAATCCCATCTACTGCAACTGTAGGTGTACATGCCTGGCACTCAACACTGCCATCTGGTGGTAACAAATATAGTTACATCACCCAACACACATTGAAATGCATTTTTTTTTTATTACTGCCAAGAAGAAACAAAGACATCTTGACACCTGAAAATAATTGCACTCTTTCCATTTTCTTTTAATTGAATTCTGTTTTACAAAAACTGGTATGAGAGAATGCATAGACTGATGAGCCACACTCACAGTAGGCTCATCAAATACATTGTGGAAAAAAGGGGGGCAGGAAAGCAAAACCATTTTTTTTATTTTTTAAATAAAAAGTAAAATAAAAACACTGTTTGCGGCTATGTGTGCGTACTCCTATGGTCTCATACACACATAGAAAACAAGACGGGAATGACATGATCGCCATGTAGGCAAGCATGCAAATACATTAAAACACACACACACACACACACACACACACATGAAACCGTGAATAATGCATCATCTGACAAACAACACATACTGATACAGGTGAAACGTATGTATCTACCTTTAGACACGGCCAAAGCAGGCTAGGTGCAAACAACACACTACTTGCACGGACTGTCTATCAGACTTGAAGCCCATGGGAGTGTAGCCAGCACCATGATGTGGGACAATACCGGAGCATCCAATCATTACTAGCAGCAACATGATCACCCATGGACTCAATTGTTCAATCACTACTACATCGACTGCGTTTGTCAGTTGTATTGTCTATAATAACCCAATATACCTTTATGGCAAGGCATCTAAAATGAGTATTCATCTAATGCATCCTTCATGTGTGCTGTATAATCTTGAGTGTTCGCAGTGAGAACGATTTCAATGTAATTCACTGTGATCCTCAATATACCTTTGAGGCCGCTTGGGGCCGCGGACTCAATCCGTTTCTACAGTCTCAAGTAAGATGGCACTGAGAACGTAAGCATAGCTGAGCTGCATATGATGCAGATTGCCCTTCCCTTCCAAAGGAACTGGGAATGTTTAGCGCTGCAACGTCAGCACTCTGACCTAAATAGCAGTTATCAACGTGAGTCAAAATACACCATAGGACAGTAATGGCTTGGGCTATGGAAGTGGGATGTTCATTTGTGTTAGTATTGGTGGTTAAGTCATGCCTTTTCAAGGTTGTGGCTTATGATTACAATGCCTACAGTAACACTAACACAGGCTGTAAAGGGTCTTAGTCCTCGCGCCATGTGAGCGGGGAACAGTTAGTAGGTGAGGTCATCATTACAAGGCTGGTTGAAGTGACAAGAAAATCCACTGGTTTGAACATGACACATGAAAAAAAAAAAATGCCGAAAGAAAGCATATGAAGGAGGCCAAAGCAGAGAGCATCTTTCGATTTCAAGGCAAGGACACCCGAAAACAAAATAACAAACAAAACAAAAACGGTTTATTTTTTTTCTTCTTGTTTTTTTGTTTAAATGGGTTGAATGCAGTGGTTTTATTTTCTCGAAAAACATATTTTATAACTGAACTTCCTCGCCTGAATAAGGGGAGGAAATCGGCAAAATAGCACGTATCCTTTTCAGTATGCATTTCATGCATGCACACTTAAAGAGAGCATATTCCTAGCAATTTCCCACACTGGCTAAATTGTACAAGAAGCTTCCAGAGTAAACTCAACAGAGGACTGTCCAATTGTTGGATTATTGTCCGACTGAGAAAAAGCATTGAGATGAGAATTATAGAGAGCAATGGAAAAGTGCAAAGGGAAACTACTAACACGTGTACAGAGGCAAATCCCCTGCCAAAGAAAAAGCAGAAAATGTTTGCATTTGCCAATAATTGGCAGACATTTGCAACATAGTCACATTTTGTGTAGACATACTTCATCAATATATACCATTTAATATAGCTATTACTATTTCTGTTAAAATTTGTTATTTTTTATCGTTTTAGTCATTCAGTTTTTTGTATTATTCACAACATTGGTCAGTGTTTCACTTCCTAGTCTTTAGTACGGTTATTCATCATATCGGTTTACATTCCAGTAGTTAGAATGGTGGAATATCTTCAGGTTTAGTTGGGGGGCTTCTTCACTTGTCAGACCTCAGAGGCCACTCTTCCTCTACACACTGTTAACACACACACACACAGCTCAAGTCTTAATGGTGCCTTCTTGTTGGGTATTTCACTTACAATAAGAAGGGGGACTGCTTCATATAGAAGGGTTTCACAAACACATTTAGTGTCAAGAGACTGTAAACGCGTCAAGGACCACATTGTCAGGACCAGTATGTCTCAAAGGCTAGGTCTGATGAAAACCGTTGTGAGTGTGTGTATTCATAGTATGTAAGGATCACTAAAAAAGGTCCCTCATCCTGAAATTGCTCAATGTGTGCGAATGTAACTTTCGACACCAGTTGTTGAATACTGGTACAGATCAACCAGATCTCCACCGTCCTCATACATCCGCTGTGCATCTCTATACATTTTCACATTTTCATACAAGACTGTCCTCCCATCTGCCTCCTTCCCTCCGCCCATATCCTCTATATATGCACACTCAACAAGCCTTGACCACCGATTTCCCCTTGTATTTTTATATTTCCCCTTCACCAACACCAGAATCCATATCAGATATTTTTGCTTTTGCAATGCATGGTAACCTCTGACAGAGTCTGGACAACTTCCTAGTGTGGGCATCCAATAGTACTGTGAGGGACCCAGGGAATGCTGCACAATATTTCTAAAAGGCTCTCAAATTAAAAAAAGAGTTATCAACCTTCTGGTGTTGAGGTTCGTATCCACTAAGGAGTGGGATCTACTCTTTCATTATTAGTATTGTTAGAGGCTTGGCTTTTAATGTAACTTACGTGCTCTCTTCAATGCCTTGTGAATCAATGTGCTTGCACAAGCAACTTATCTATGGGAACCCAAGAGAGAATGGGAGGGTGTGAAAATTAGAGAGATTTCAAAAGAATGGGGTGCGAACCATTTCTTCACCATTGCTAAATCCAGATCCCCTAATCAATATGAAGATCCTACGGATCCTCTTCCTTGTGCCATGCCCGTCAGGAAACAAAACAAAACCCCCACCTTATTTAAAACAACCACCCAAAACACTAAGACAAAGGTGAGGGCGTTGTCTCTGTCCTCTTCTGGTGAGAGGGATCTTTTGTGCTGGCTGGCGTTCAGTCACTCTCTCTTTCTCCGAGTAGGGGCGGGGTAACATATACTGAAGGGTGGTAGCGCTTAACCGTTCAGGAGGTAGACCACCAGCTCGTAGGTGCACATCATGATGGCAGTGTTGGGGATCTGCCGTACCAAGTGGGTGGTGAGGCCGCGGTACAGGGCGCGGTAGCCCTCTTCTTTGGGCACTGTTGTTAGAGTCTGGAAGAAGGAGCGATACTTGGTGCCCTCCTCGCGTAGCCTGGTGCGGATCACTTCTGCAGGACCAACAACAAATGGAAGGATTAAAGGAAACATCTACCCAAGAAATCCCAAGTCTGATAACTGCTTTTCATTCATGAAACTCCGCTTGAACTCCAAGACTGGCTGTGCCATATCATCACAAAGAAGTACACAGAGTGATTTTAGTGACTTTTTCTCTCACCATGAGGATAAGCGACGGTTGTGGCACAGGTCTTGGAGGTGGCGGCGGCGAGCATCATCCCCACAAAGTCTGACGCGTCTTTGGATGCCTCCTCTTCCTCGTCCATGTTCTGTGCAGCCTTGGCCTCCAAGAGGCGCCGCTTGATGCTTTCATAGATCACAAAGTGAATTACAGTCTCTGAGATACCAGCGTAGGAGGCCGACATACCCCTGTAGAAGCCTCGCAGGCCATCTGCCTGGTACACCCGCCGCACACACTCAAACGCACTCATCCTTCGCTCCCCTCGATTCCTGAGAAAAGAAAGGATGGATTTAGGAAAGTCAGAAGTAAACTTGCTACCTATTCTGAAATTCCAGGTCATGAGAGGACAATTATAATACAGTGTTTCCCATACATTCCCATCTGTGGTGCACTGCCATAATAAAAGATTTGTCAATGTATAGAAACTGATCTAAATGGATCTCTAACACATCATGCTGTATTCTCTGTCACACCAGAGACTAATCTCACCAAGCTGCTTGTAAACACACCACGAGCCGCTCGTGTAAGGGGTGCAGTCAGACCTCAAAAAAGCAACAAAAAAAACGGATATCGACTTGACAACAGAATTGTTAATTGTTGTTCTTTTTTTCCCCTCGCATAATCATATATCTATGATATATCATTTTCTCCTGTGCATTGAAGCTCATCCACTAGTGTGTGGTGTTTACCTGGCATCCAGCTGCAGACGAGTCTTTATGAGCCATATTGGGTTGGTGGCTGTGATGGCTGTGAACCCTGTGGAGAAAGAGAAAGGATCACGCTGCCGTTGAAGTAACATTTGAAACCCATAAATACCATGGTCAAGTATCAAGCTGCCAGTGGCACAGCAAAGATGGTCCACAAACTAAGGCTCTAAGCAAGATGTGAATGTTCTTTAAGCTGCATTCATGTTGATGATGGAACACAAGTTGAAACAATGGAGTACTTTAAGCTTAAATGTGGTGTAAAGTCACAAAGGCCAGCTTGGAGGGAGAGAGCTAGCCCCAGTGTAAACTAAGCTATGTGTACAGCTAAAAGGAGAGAGACTAAATGACAAAAAAAACACTGCATGTCTGTGTGTGCAAAGGACAGTAAAAACTGTGCATGACAAGAGAGTACAGGACAGAAATGCTGATAGAGAAACAGAGGAGGGAAAGATTAAAAAAAGAAGCACAGATCTGTGGTGAGTACTCACGCAGACCAAAGTTACTCCTCACAGATGCAGCTAGAGACCCCTGGTGGTGTGGGGGTCTCATGCCCTTGCGAGAGGAGAACTACGGTAGAGTAAAAGCCTAAAACAGACACAGGCTTGTGTGTAGCACACTGACAGGCATGCAACTGTCTCACTTCCCATTCCCCCACCATCCACAGGATTTAACCCACCAGATTCAACCGCATGCGAAATATGATCACCCCCAACAAAGACAGCAGAAGGGACACGTTGGAAGAATACAGCTTGTCATTCATAAAAACCCTTAACATGTGATAGTAATTTCTCAATAAAGGAACTGTAAACAACACGAATGAAGTATTGAGGCTTGGGTAATATCTATTGCCACAGCATGACTCTACCTTAAATAACGCACTACCCGTACTAGTACTATAACGTACCCGTACTAGTTTTGTGTGTATTTGAGAATGCAAACTCTAATAATATGTGTCAGTCTGTTTAAGCCCGGAAGTATGTGGCTGGCCCGTCAAAACAACCACAAAACACACACACACACACACACACACCAACCCTTGGAGGTATAGGCTGCCTAATTGACCTACATTATAATGGTTCTGCATTCCCAAAATGAGTGTGACACACCCTAAAAAGCAAGCGACCTGCCTTTGAAATACAAACTATGAGAGAAGAAGAAAGCTATATTTAATGCTATCCCTTTAACACGTAAGCAACAATTTAAATTAAGCTGCCTTGGGATCTCTAAGCTTTCGGTTCATCTGGAGAAAGGGTGGAGGAGACTGCACTTACATTTTAAAACTGAAGCATTTGCAAACAAAACGCAAACTCGCTCTGCTGCTGCTTGCTTTATAGAGGGGCGTGGATTTGATAGCAAAGGTTAACAGCAGCTTCACACAGATGACAGGAGCCTAAGCCTATAGTGGGTAGGCCAGGTAGCGCCAATGGAAACTAGCACAATTAGATGTGATCGTCAAACATTATTAGTTTAGAAGTTCTAAGACGAGCGTGAACACCATTGTTCATCTTAACTTAGCAGCACTGACCCAGACCAGGCGAGTTCTGCTGGCATTTTTGACTAGCATGCTGGAAATGGTTACAGCTCTCATTCCATGTTTAAAAAAACAAACAAACAAACATATATGTGGTGTAGTGCGTCAATCTGTTGCCTGAGATATATAGTTACCTGCCATTCCAGCTGAGACCATGTGTACCTGCGTGGAGTCGGGCTCCAACACGCCATTCAGTCTCTCTTTGGCACTGGAGTACGCAGCGAAGTAAATTGCTCTGTTGGAGTCGAAAAAGGTGAGTAAATGTCACATACAAGGCATAAACCAAATAGTTACATATGCCATGTTTCTTTTTGGGAACACAGCTAATTAGTTTCAGGCTCAGTGAGTTATGTAGGAAACAGTGGCCCTCCAGCAGCGATGCTGCTAATTAATTACACAACATTAACAAACAAAACTGTCCTCGCGTCAGGTTCAGCCTAATGAGCTTCAGAAATTAATTAACTATAAAACCAAAAGTAGAAACAACGGGACAGTGTTGTCATCTTATCAGACCTAATTGGACAGAAAGGCTTTTCAGTATGGTGAAGTACAAAAGGTCGTAACTTGTTTTCATTAACTAATACGTCAAAATGATTGTCTGAATGCAAGTGTTTGTGTTGCTTTTGCCTTTTCCCCTTCTAGCAGCGTTGGTAACAGTCTGATTAATTTATACAGCCATCTATCAAATGTACTTTGTCAAACTAGTCCTCAGCACATCGCTGTGGACACTAAAAGCTCATCAGTTGTATTATACAGCAGTGTTCATCTGTGTGTCCATCTGCACGCCTTTAGGGTTGCATCACACTTCAAGGGGCCCAGGTGGCTCCAACTCCGCAGGCCTGCATCAGCATATATCCATGCTAGGTGTCAACAAAACACTCTACATATGCTGAGCAATAACCTGCTTGCTGCAGCATTAGCCCCCCACTAGTCATTAGTCACCACTTTGCCTACATCATTAACAATGGGGTAATTAGCATTAGCTGCAATTTAGCAAGCTAAGCTAGCAGCACTTATGGTAACTCGTTCCACTCCGCCGAGTTCACGGTTAACTGGTTGTGCTAGCAGCATTGTTCTGGTCTCCCGCTCTGATCCGCTTAGCGTTGTTGTTCAGAAACCCCTGGTTCCATGTTTTATCCTTCAGGAGTGACTGTCTTATGTAACAGCATTAAAACCTCTAGTTATGGGGGCATTAGTGCCCTGTGAGACAGATGGATGCATAATGAGCAGGATTGATTCACACAGCTCCTCCTGGGGACAACAAATTATGTTGTGGGCCTCTATAGAGTTTTGAGTTCTCTATAATCTTGTAGTGTCACTTAAATTTCCATTAATTAGGCAATTTATTTTTTCATGCCTGTCTCCGTGACATCCATGGCTAAGGGTGTGGAATTTATTTTATTATTTATGTAATTTAAACTTGTATTATGAGTAAATTATTAGCCAACGCAGCAATTAGCCAACCCAATGTCCCAATGCTTTTCTCACCATGCTGCCGCCGTCATGTTCCAAATGCTGAGCAAGGCATGTGGATAAGTGAGACACACATGACCCTGTAACCCCGAATACTCCTCTCACCCAGTAACCCTCAAGGACCCCTGTGGCAGTTACTTAAGACCTATGCTTATGACAGCCAAGCCAGTAAGTAATAGTAGTAACTAGTCTATTTATATCTCAAAAGTTATGTCTACAGCTTACAAGTATGTGCTGAGTCAATGTGTGTGGAGTAGAGACGGCAAGCCTAGGGACATTAGAACAGGGACGTTGGCCTGTGTGTGTTAATGGCATAGTGAGAGGGGCTCATCGCACATCTATTCTAGGAATTCTGGCATAAGGCTTAAGGTAAAAAAAAACAAAAACAAAAACACAGTTTATCATCATCTCTTCTTTGACATTGAGCATATTTGAGCTTATCTCAGTTGACCTTGGACTTGGAGCCAGCCTTGCTAACATCTAACTAGTGTTATTGCAAATTATAGATGGTTTGATAGCCTTTCAATCCATACTCAAGGGAGGTACACAGTGCTAACAGTGTGATGGAGATGCTGTGTTGTAAGTGGGCTGACCCCTGTAGCTTACCTGGAAGGGGCCACGCCCACCAAGTTCGGCCCCAAGCCCCTAAAGAGTGAGCGAGGTCCTTCTTTCTCTAGGATCAACCTGAAAACACACAAATACACAATATTACTCTACCATTACAAACACTCCATCACACACAAGTGAATCACCTCTTAGCATGTTTCCATGGACAATGTGCGCTATTCATTACTGGCAGATATGAGCTTGTGCTAGCATTTTTTCTACTTGTCTTGCCCAATCTCAGGTTGTCTGATACGAAATTCCAACATACCTTCCTAAACAATAGGTTTACATAAAAGCATGATCTTAATCAGGTTTTTGTACAATTAGAAACAATGTGGAAACAAAGGTAGGTTTATCCTACATATGGCATAGGCATGCCTTGCCTAACAGAATGCATTGTGCAAATATAAAGGCATAAACGATGCATGCATATTTGCAGTTTGCAAGGGATGAAGAAGAGTTCAACTTCCGTACTTCAGCCAAGGGATAGTTTATTGAGTACACTTATAGATGAAAATTCCCTTCAGCTATATGACAAATAATGTGTAAAAAATGTATAATGTGTGTGGCGGTTTTCCTATTCATTATCTGATGTCACCAGTCACAAGGCAACACATAGACAGACAAGCTTCATCTGATTTGCATGTCTTTGTTATGCGGGAGGAAACCGGAGAACACACAGAGAACATGCAAACGCCACACAAAAAGGACCATGGCTGAGTTTGAAACCCAGGAACTTGCTTGCTTGCTGTGAGCAACAATGCTAACCACTGAGTCACCGTGACACCAGGAAGTATAATGTTGAAAATGTAGCCGCTCAGATAAAATACACTGTTACCTGACAGTTCAACAAGCTGAGGGATGGCTGGGAGAATGATGAGTCCTCAGCAAGCAGCACTTACATACAAAATTAATTTCTAGTGCCAGGGTGACTGGCATCTCATTTGAATGGGATTCAATCAGTGAAAGCCATTCTCTTCCTGGTGGAGTGGATCAGATTTCCTTCAACATCACAACTGGCAATCTACCCAAATCAAAGAGGTACTGGCTTAAGTGGACACATAATGGAAAAGGTCTGTCATAACAGACTGGTGGAGCAAAAACCTCACAAGAAAAACAAGTGTATGCCAGCAGTTGAACCTCTTGTGAGATTTCCTGCTTGGCTAAAGCAACTAATGTATGCTCTGTGTGCAGCTTTCCCTAAGGGTGAGGTTGTGGAGTTGGGTTTCAGGGGTCGGTCAGCTGTCCTTGCCAGGGGGACACCAGCCAGACCAAGCAACAACAACAACATGGTTCCTGCTGAGGAAGGTGCCATGACTCCACTGCCAAACCTTCCTGGGACAGCAGGGAGGAGGAACCATTAGCTGGGCTCCACACCAGGAATAGTTCCACCCACTTGGTTACTACTCTGAAAACTACTCTGCACTGTTTACAACCAAGCAAATGTGAGCAATTCACTACATGCTTTCAGTCTGCAAAATAATGTAATAACCATCAGCTATGAATGCTGCCGGAAGTCAAACATAGGTCGTATTTAGAGTGTACACTAAAGGTAGGCTATGGGGCATAGTCCCTGGATAGTTGCTGCGGTCAGAAAAGGACATTAAACTTCAGACAGCATGACGCCAAGCATAGGCAGTATTTAGAGTGTACACTAAAGGTAGGCTATGGGGCATAACTTTGCCTTATGTAGATGATTGTGATAACTGTGACACATGAATGTTACATGTGTCCTGCTGGCATTGTGATACATGTTGAGTACCCACTTGAGGCAGTGCAGAGGGCCCGGCGGGGACATGCGGGCCACGCTGGCCCCGTTGACAGTGCTGAGCTGCACCTCAGACACGTAGAGGGTGATGGAAGACGACTGCAGGCGGGTCTTCACTACTTCCAGTGGACAAGTCAATATGGCTCCTACCGTTCCCCCACACCTGGCAGAGAGACGGATATGGAGGAGGTGAGGGAGGTTACAGGAGGGTGGAACAGTAAAGGAGGAGGGTGAGGAAAAGATGGCGGGAGAAGAGAGGGCGAGAGTGTTAATTGCATTAATGTCCATTTCTCAACTGATAGAACAAGAGTGAAAATGTGTGACTCTTCTTCTTCGACGTCCGCAAAAAATGACTTTACCAATAGGGATAGACATAGGTGGGCAAAGCGCTGATGCCAATGCAAGGCAAACTAGCCAGCGGTGTGGTTTGTGGAATTCTAAAGATCTCTGGCACGTAGATGTGGAATAACAGAATGTGGGAGCAGAGAGGCAGTCAGGAATGCTTTGTGTTTCCTAGGGAATAACAACACTAAGCTTCTGTTCAACGCCACACCACAACCCAAACCCAGAGATGCACGTATTTTAGTTCATACATTTATCAGGGGTCAAACAGTAGCTGCAAATAATTCTTGTCCTTTTTTTTTTTGTCTCTTTAGCATGCTTGGGAGTACCGGATCAGTCGGGTCTACCACATCAAAATCAATTCAGATTTTGGTTGAGTTGTCAAGTTGCCAATCACATATATATTGATTATATGATTTCAGAAAATGTTCTGCTTGCAACTACTATTTGGCCCAAGTGTAATAGTGGCACACAAAATCACTAAACTAAGAAGGAGTGTAAGGAGCTCTGTAGAAGCAACATGCTATATCCAAAGTGCTATCTGATAATGCACCGTGAAAGGGAGAGAGAGAGTAAATAATATCTACATGAAGACTACATAAAACGGAAATGGACAGAAGTGGACAGGACCGTACTGAGCCAGGGCCAGGCTGGGTGTGACTAGAAGCCATCAAAAGGAGATAACACAACGCCGCCTATATTTAGTTAGTTAATTTTCAATCAAAACTAAAGAAGATATGGCGGGTGTGGGAGATAAGTCCTGTAAACATTGTTTGGGCAGCAGTAGGCCAATTTCTTACTAAGACAGAATGCTCTACATGCCACAGAGAGGGGTCTCAACCTCAACCCCACTTTTCATTATGGACTAAATACCTGTCTTTTAGGCCACCGTTTCATCTATGTCATGTAAGAAATCTGAGAATCTCCCTAATTATTGGCTGACACATAATTCACATGTGTACGCCCATGGAACTAGAACTGTTATCATTTCCAATCCAAATATTGTAGCATGCTATTCCTTTGCCAATGCAGTCACATGGACTAATGGGACCTAAAATGTGAAGAGCTACATGCAATGACAATCACGTCAGTTGTAAACAACGGCAAGTTAAGAGCTCGCTTACCTTCACAGGAAATAATAATAGTAAGCGTTTTTTCTCAGCTCGCTTGGATAGAGTCTGTCTGAGGCAAGAGGGCAGGATTCTATTCCATCAAATCAATCTTAATTTTGATATGGGTCTGTCAAAAATTCGGGCATTTTATTTATCATATTTCAGCAAGATGTTGCTGAACCCGAGATGGTGGGTTTCAGCTTTCTAAACACCCATATGACAGCTCCGAGAGTGGCATGAATTTAACTTTTGTCGTATTTGCACCCACGGCTGGCACACGAGTAAGAGAGAGCAGGCTAGAATACATTCCCAAAAAAACCCTGTTGCGTCAGTCACCGTGAGTCACACCTGCAGCACATGCCTTAGTTTGTAAACAATTCCCCCAACTATTTTATAATATCCCGTTTAAAGTTAGGTACTATAATTTTAAGTAGGCCGATGACCTTGAGATGCGGTCTGGTAGCATTTGTTTTGGTTATCTATGGCTTAGCTTGATACTACAAAGATGACACAGCGGGATCGATATTTCAGCGACAACCTGAAACGAGGTAGACTGCATAGAGCTGCAAATAGAAACGCTGACTTGCTGGGGGTAAAACCTGATGGCTACCACGACTCACTGGTGCATATATAGAACGTCCTTCCACCAACCAACCAACTCATTCACTCACTTAAATGTCAAGTTGTGACATTGAGCAAAACACATACGGGTGTATGTGCACGGACAACACTGGTTAGCCGCCCTCTGCCACTCGCTGGCTGTTAGCAACGCGTTTTCTGTTAACTGTTAGGTTGCTACCCTAAATCCTGAGATCATGGATACGCTACAGATTTTCCATGACATGTGCACGTTGGCTAGCAACGACAGCTAACCCTGAGTATTTCAGTCCAGCTAGCAAGCTCAGCTACTACATGTATCTGACATTTGTTACATACTCACCCTCCAGCAAACAGATGAACCAGGGTGTCTCTTTGACTCATTGTGTATCATATTCAGGAACCGTCCACGGGACACCACAAGAGGACAAGGGGAGTTGACGACATGAAAATTGGTGAATTATCACCCCAAGCTAGTAAGCAACTGTTACTCAGTGCGTCTGTGTTGTGGTGGTGGAGGTCAGCTGCCAGAAAATATAGGACATGTAACAGCTAGCTAGCTAGCTAGCTAACGTTAGCTTCCCAAGCTAACGGTTTTCTGGTAGTAAGGCTTGAAGTCACAGCGGCAATTTCACGTCTCCTCCTTGTAAAACGGGACAATGCTTCGTCGTAGAGTATGTGTATATAGTGCTGCTGAATAATTCCAGTCAGGCAGTAATAACAGCAAGTCTGGCAACGACTCGGCCTCATTCACTTTCGCTCGCCTTGCCTCACTGAGAGCCTGTGGGGCAGATCACAATGTTTATCGTCGAATGGGAAGCCGCAAAACAGAAACGATGATTGGCTGGAGTGACTAAACCCGCCCCGTCACTACTCGTTCACGTGATAGGGCTTTTATTTTGAAGGACTGGGATCATGAATTAGGGTGCACTGCGAATGGCTGTCTGACTGATCTCATATATCGAATTGCTTAAACATGGGTCAAAATAACTCTAAAAATAAGGCATCGCCTAGAATCAGTAGTACGGTAAAGAAATATTAAAGTGTGGCACTCCGCATACCTTAGCCTAAGTGAGTTTACAATTTATCATAAGAATGGAGAAAGATCAAGCAAAAAATTGCCAGAAATCGAATTGCCATATAAAAATCATTATCAGGGTCAGATGACATAATTTATCAAACCGACCAAACATTAAGATCTCGCCAGTGTCAGCAATCAGCCATTTCTCCACTTATTCACAGAAATGTAGTCCATATAAGCAGGTTCTGAAGTTTTGGTTGCAAATGATAGTAAAGGCATCGATTCAGCAGTACGCTCCTGGTTACATGCGTCAGAACAATACACTCTCTGGCATGAATATACAGAAATATTTTAATTCATGATTTAAATGCCTTGTCACAAAACCCGAGAACTTATTTCTGCTGCATCCCATCACGTAACAGTATCTGAGCTCAGGCTTCTCCGGAGGCTCGGCGTCTTGCTCGAGATTGAACAGTAAGTCCCGCGGCCCTCCACCAAACCAGGTCTCAGATCGCGAAAAGCACGGTCGCCCGAACAGGGACTTGAACCCTGGACCCTCAGATTAAAAGTCTGATGCTCTACCGACTGAGCTATCCGGGCTCTTGTAGAACATTTGGGACGATGATTACTTAACAGTTTACTATGTAAACATTCGCCTTCTGTACTCATGGGCCCATACGGCGTCCTGCACGCTACCTAAATGCAACCTGTAATATACCGGCATTCATGCATTCCCAAAAGCAGATGAACCCCATCATCTACTGTATGCCCCCCCCCCCCCCCCCCAAAAGAAAAACCCCACCATGAATTCAATCACATAGGGTACCCAAATGTTTTCATGTCAAGAACCCCCAAATAGATAGATTTGGTGGATTTGGTCCCAGTTACCACGTGAGAGGTTATACTGTAGGCTGGGGTGTAACCGTGGGATAACTTTGAGTAAATACAATACATAATGAAATAAAACAGTCATGTTTAACTAGTCCTTATTTTTCCCCTGGAGTGTATACCTACGTGTACAGTGTATGTACCACTTTCCTTCAAACTCAAATAAGTTTCCTTTCAGCCACTCCCATGTCACAAATGGCTTTTCCCAGTCATTAACCTTTCTCATGCAAAGGTGTTATGCAACTCTATTGGATTGGCAAGAACCAAGACTGTTTTAAAAGAAAGGATAGGCTGTTGCAGCCTCTGTACAGCCCGTAAGCCCATGGATGACACGCATGATATGATGACTTAAGACAGTGGGGGAAAATGTTGCTACCCACAGACATTGATTGATTTCACCCCAATGTATATATATATTTAGTATTTAGTACGTGGCCCAAATATTTCATATAGAGGTTTGTGTATTTACTATGGGTATGTGTGTGTGTGTGTGTGTGTGTGTGTGTGTGTGTGTGTGTGTGTGTGTGTGTGTGTGTTTGTGTGTGTGTGCGCGGGGGGGTAGGTGTGTGTGTGTGTGTGAGAAAGAGAAAGGGAGAAGTTATAACACTGGGAGGTGACTTGAGCCTTCATGGCGCATATTACACGGTAAATGCGGTTTACCAATTTGAGCAGCAGAATAAAACCCACACGCCACTTAGTTTCATAGTTAGAGCTACAGCGTAACAAGACCAGATCATGTGCCACGAGTTTCTCCGGCTAGTCTAATCACGTTACTGCCTGACTGGCCTCTGTATGAAAGACAGAAAAGTGAGTTGTCTGGGGTCACGGACCCTGGCTTGCCATGGTTTCCCATGCCAAGGCCTCAGAACACAATCTGATCCTTTGTCCATCTAAAACTTGACATTAGTAAGCCTAACATTTTCCCAACATCCCTGCCATAGCTTGACATTACTTAGCGCGACATGTATGAGTGACAGCAACATGCAGCAACTATGCGAGTAGTGAAACCAAGATGAATGACTTCCTGGTTTCTGCCCCAAAAAAAGGACTGCTGGTGGAGAAGTGGACAGCGTATCATTTAATGGTATTTATGGCTATAGTTTCTATTGACATGAAAGCTGAACATGACCTAGACATAACCTCAACCTTTAAAACACACAAAAAGAAATTACTGCCGCTTTCCTTCGTCGGGCAGTTTATAGTGGCTTAAAAAAATATTGCTTGTGCTACAAAATGAGTTAAAAATACATATATTTGTGATGTATGGTGTAAAATATGGGTGAAGTACTCATTTCAATCAAAGTGGAAGAGGAATTAAAGACATTTAGGTGAAAGTATAAAATTCCAAAAAAACGGAAGAATTTAGTTTAGGCTACCTGGTTGATCCTGCCAGTAGCATATGCTTGTCTCAAAGATTAAGCCATGCAAGTCTAAGTACACACGGCCGGTACAGTGAAACTGCGAATGGCTCATTAAATCAGTTATGGTTCCTTGGTTGAGACATTATGAATGCATTTTATTTTGAAAATCTCTATAATTTTACCTTTCTTGCTAGAAAGTCTGATACCAGGTCCCTTCAGTACATCTTAATGGGGATTTCCAAACGACCTGGTCTGGCGTACACTGGATAGTGTGCAAACTGGTGATGGGCCAGTCTGCGTACCTCGTAGTACTTTAAATTTCATTCATTTAGGCGGTCTTTGAAAAGTGGGCTTAAGAACTGGGAACAGGGGAAGACGTTTCTCGCCTCTGTCCAGACGTCTAACCGCAAAAACCTCTTCCTCTCATGAACAGCAGAACCTTGAACAGCATGAACCTTCTCAAGCAGAAGCAGTCTGAGGGAGGCAGGGGTGACATTGGGAATGGGAAGGTAATGGAGTTCAGACAAATCCATCGTGGTTTGCTGAAGTTACATTGACTGGACTCAGATCTGTTTGACTCCCCCCCCCCAACCACAGAAGTCTCTAACCTGGCAGGATGGCAGGCTACCAAAACTCTCTAATAAACAAGCTACTCGTGAGTCCGCGTGACTTCTGATTACAAGCCCTGTGTTGGCAAGGGTGAACCTCAATGAACCAAATACAAAAACGCAACAAGGTAAATCTTTTCACAATGGTTTGGACAGACGTAATACTTCAACAACAGCTGACAGCAGCGATAATTCAAACGTCCAAATACGGGAACAACTCAATTATTTTTAATCATTTTATGTTGGAAAAAAAATGGTCACATGCATGTGAACGTCAATATTTGAGCCAGACTCTGTGTGCCTGTTTGTGAGTGGAGTGTATTTTTGGTCTGTGTGTTTGTCTTGGCGGCCCACCCGGAGGCCAGCATCTTGGTGTCTTTTGTGCAGGTCTGTCAGTAAATAGTCAAACAAGTTAGTCTGAACTTTGAGAGCAAACGTTCCTCTTTCGGCCTCCGGGGGCCATGCGGTGCGAAAGCTAAATGCGGCACCTCCAGCTCTTGTTTTGTCCAAAAACAAGAGGCGGCGTATCACTGAAATCTCTCCTGGCCAAAGTTTACATCAGGACCAATCAATTCCCTCAGACAGAAAATACATTTGTACACTGAACCATTGGAATGGGATGAATCAGCATGTGCACATAGAGCACCTCTAGCAGGATAGGCTTGGGCTATTACATTCAAGTTCAAGTTCAAGAAGTTTATTTGTCACATACACACAGTGAAATGTAAAAGTGGCAATGGAATATTTACAGTATTACAGTAAGAGCTCTATATAAAAAACCAACACAATATTTACAGTATTACAGTAAGAGCTCTATATAAAAAACCAACACAATATTTACAGTATTACAGTAAGAGCTCTATATAAAAAAACCAACACAATATTTACAGTATTACAGTAAGAGCTCTATATAAAAAAACCAACACAATATTTACAGTATTACAGTAAGAGCTCTATATAAAAAACCCCCCACAATATTTACAGTAAGAGCACTTAAAAGTATAGAAATATGAGAAATGATATGTATGTAATATAATCTAAATTATATAAATTATGTGTAGTCGTTACCTTAATTATATTGATGATTTTGCATCCTTGCTTATAAATGATACGTTCTATGTTTAATATTGGTGAAAACGAAAGACACATCTAAAGCCGCCATGCCAAATTGAGGGCAGCCCTCAGCTTTAGTTTGAAGTAGTAATTGGTTAGTAGGCTAGTATTAGATCTATCCCCTCTTTTCACTTAATCTGATATCCTGATTTTATAAGTGTGCTGTGCTTCTATTTCCTCACTTTATTTTTTACGAAACATCAATAGGATGATTTTTGGGCATGAGCAGCTCTATAACATTGCGCAACAACCACTGGACACTGGTGGCTGAGCTAAATTTGAGCTACCGACTGAACAAGGCCTGACCCAAAGCAAACAGTTCAAACATGGAGGCTCCTCTCTCCTCTATATTAGGGAGAAACACTGAATGTGTATGCATGCGGCGACCATATTAGGGTGCGCCCTTATAAAGGGAATTGATTTGGGGAAATCCCTCACTGTGAAGTAATCCCTGGCAAGTCTGTGTGTCGCCGTCTCCATATTAGGAGACTACCTTTAGTGATGGGATGCCCAATATCCAGTGAACGAGAGGTGTAAGAGGCTCACTGACAATACAACAAGGCATTCAGGAGGAGACTCAATGACCAGTTCATGTGACTGGATAGTCATCTTGATATTTATCTACATTTCTAATCATATTCCTGGCACAACTGAAAAAAATACACAATATTTTGTGAACATGCTTATGCTCCACTTCCTACAGCTACCTGTGTCTGGCCTGTGTGGTGAGAAGTGCTGATTTAAAGAACTTTCTACATCATTACTCTTTCCAAAGCTTATTTATCTGGAACAGCAGATGGGTCAACACAGGATCAATGATCAACTAAAGTTTGATCACATGGGCTACTGAACTTTTTTCTTTGTTGATAAAATCAATTTACCTTTGCACTGTGTTCTTGCCATTAATAGGTTGTGTGTGTGTGTGTGTATGCGCGCGAGTGTTGTTTGCATGCACGTGCGTGTGCAAACGTGCATGTAAAAGTGAGCATGATTTTCTACAGTTGTGAAAATTTGCATTTTATTATTAGAAAGAACAAATCTGTGTTACTTTGTGCATGTAAGTGAAATAAAGCGCGGAAAAACAAAATACTGGTTAAACGTTAACCCTCTGTAGGGCGCTGGGTTTGTCCTTCCATGTGACAGTGTCACTCACAGTCAGTTGAGAGAACTCCACGCTCGGTTCACGTGTGCTGCAGCATCCTGACTGCACCAGCCCGGGTTCAAAGTTCACCTGCTCGGTTGAAGTGTTCTCGCCTGAACCTGGACTACACTTTGTCTAGCCAGTGTGTTAAGGTGCGGTAGGCCATGGCTACTGCTGTAACGGTCCATCCCATTATTTCAGGTTGCAAACAACCACTCATGCTCTGATTCCGTTAGTCAAAGCTGGAAAAAGTCAGCCTGGAGTTAAGTCAGAATGAGTCAGTATACAGGCTTTGATCTATGCACATCTGTGCTTGCAAATAAATGTACATCCTGGCTTTGTATTCAGCTTATTACTGACAAGATCATTTGGCTCCCCGTTTTGAGCAGCATGTGGAATGAAAGTACAGACTGGACAAGCAGATGACGGTGACTAATAGGAAACACTGCAAAGAAGTTCCTTTATTTGTCATCTTCTGTTTTTTTTAAAGATGCATAACTCTTTCAAGTTATTCTCTGCATCAAGTTGCATAACTGATAGAAAAATAATCTTGTCCACCAGCATTTTCATGCATTAGGTTTGGGTGAAACGGCACCCTAGTCTTGTCCCGTTGCAAGCATTGAAGAGTTTTACCAACCAAATATACTGAACTTTGAGGAAGCAATGCATGCAAAGATAGAAAAAGATAAAATACCATATCAGCTATATTCTTTATTAACCTGTGGTCTTGCCATAATTTTACTTTCTGAATACTTAAATAGAATTAGACTTGCAGGCACATTCGTTTGTGAAAATAGTCAGAAGAAATATATTTGAGATCAAACTCAAACTTGAATAAAATATCAAAGAAGGCTGGGCATAATCCCTCTTGGGCTGAAATGAACTAGAATCCAATGTAAATCAGTATCGCATGATCATCACACAAACATCCAAACATGGTTTGGATTCTCTCACATTTATACCAAAACAGCCCTGCGGGTCAACTGGAATTTCTAAATCATCATATGGAGGGTGTGATACATGCAGGCGCACTTTTGGATGTGTGTGTCGACACTTACACACACACATGCAGGCTTGCGCACACACACACACACACACACACACACACACACACACACACACACACACACACACACACACACACACACACACACACAATTTACAATCACACACACCCTCCCTGTCCCATGACTCTGATTGGTGCAGGGTGTGGTGGGAAGGAAAAAGTGAAGTTAATTGAATGCACGTTCAGCAGCTTGGCTCATATGACCACCGTACCTTCAGATATTACGGCTGGACTGGTGGGAGGAAGGCCAGGGTCCCTCTAGATGCCATTTTGGGACTCCATTTGGAGGCAACGTGGTCAGATCTGCCGTATTTAATAATAAAGACACGCGGGAGCCCCATGACAGAACGTAAGGTATTGGATAGAGGCGCTCAATAGAAAGCGAGGTCAGCTGAAGTTGTCTGCAGGATCCATCATTCACTATCTGGAATGCTGGCCCAAACGTTTGCCTGCTGCTCAGCATTAATAACGTCCAGCCAGCCAAGGGCGCTAATGAAAAGCTATTTGTTTCCTGGGTTGTGGGTTTCGCTCTTAAATAAATCAACGTGGAGATTCTCTGCAAAAAAAAAAAAAAAAAAAGACATGTAAAACTCTTGTCACACACTGTCAGTCTTTCTATAAAAAAAGAAAAAAGTCTTCGATGCCGTAAATTGAAGACAAATCAAAACATAAAGAAATCCAGTAATGGGGTGACTGTTTTGAGGGTGATATATGGTAATTAAGTATTGCGGCATGAAAAACCACATCTTCAGATCTCCGGTTTCTGCAGACAAGAAAAATGTAGTTATTTGTGGTGTATTTCTGCATGATACCAACCATGGCCAATTTTTTCCCCCGTAAATAATAGATTTTGACCTCCATTTAACCAAGCAAGACCGCACTGAAACACATTGCTTTGTATTGCTGGCAACTGGGCAACATTATACATTTTATTTTCTCTCACTGTTCAGTGCCTTGCCGCATGTGATTGAAACTCAGTGGCTTTAAGGCAGAATTTGTTAAACACATGAGCAGCCAGTGGTGTGCTGTAAACCACATTTTCTGCATTTAGGTGACTTGGCAAGTCGGTGGCTCCAAATGGCAGCGAGAGGTAAATGTTTGAAGCATTTTAACTTCAATAAATGGCAGTAATACAGCACACAGCGTGCTCAGGTTCACCAAACCCGGCCGGTCAGTGATGATTTATATCGAAGGATACCAAAGGGACGAGGGAGGCAAAGGAGCTAATGTCGGTGAGTCCAGTTTTGTTGCTGCTGTTAGGGGACAGTTTGGATTTCACTTCCTGTGAACGGAGATGGGTCCATACCGACACCAGCATCAAATAAGAAGGTGAATCTACAGTATCACAATTAGTGTGATGCAGCCACATTTAGGCTGATAAAACAGGTGTATTTCTACCTAAAAGTCTTGCCTGGCGTAGCTGAAGACTGATCTTTGTGGCTATGGCATGGGACCTTGGGAAGGCCTTGGCATCCTGACACAGCCGTTATGTACTGCATTTTCCAGAATCATTCTCAATCTTTCTGAAACGAACTTTTATACTGTGTAACCAACGTTGAATAACAGGTCACACTGTGGTGATTACACACATTCCTCTCTCTCGGTCTACCTCTTTCTCTCTTTCTCCCTTGAGGAGAACGCCTCACACTCAACGCACTTCTTGGTTTCTCCCATTTGTGATATACAAGGAAGGCCACCTAACGCCTTTTCAAGATAAAAGCTATACTGGAGGTTAAAAGCATGTAATAACGTGTGCATGTATATCTTCCTTCCTTCCTTCCCAAACTGGCGCGCTCATTTTTGACTTTTGTGTGACATCTTAGAAGAGGTGACATCGGAAGATAAGTGACGGAAGATAAGGTTAGACACTGAACTGCGGGCCTCACAGATATCAGCACATCACCAAGATTATAACGCTTCCTGACCTTGATAGGCTCTGAATGGCGGACTTGATAGGCAGTGCTCACTCCTCAGTGACTGGAAACTGCACACCTGATTCTGATTCATTATGTATTTGTCACGCGTACGACAAGGCCCACTCAGTCCAGTTTCGGAGGCGTAATAGAGAAATGTACGTGACAGCTAAATAACAACTCAAAGAAGAGAGGACAGCGCGTGCCTCTGTTGGGATTCTATGTGCGGAGGCGTTTGTTGAAGGCGCTCTTTGTTTCTTTTTGTTGTTGTTCAGATTCTCAGATTGAGAATTTAGAACATGGAAGCTTTGTTGAAGACAGACTGGCGCTCTCCACCCTCACCAAATGTGACTACATTTTGACTAATGTCGTGACCTCACTTCCTCCTCGAGGCTACTTTACCCTCCTTTGAATTCTGCTGGGTCAATATACCTCCATTCCGTGTGCAGATTCTTTGGGATATGTGTACCATGACTTCTCCATGACTTAAATAACATTTATACTTTCATGATATTCTACTTGTGTAAAATCGTCAGGACTGCAACCTGACTTAGGGGACTTGATTTCCCGGGGGTTAACTGGTTTATTGTTTTCGTTTGTGGGTTTGCATGTTCCAGGATTATTGCTCGATTGACAAAGTTAACTGTTGACTGGTCTTGATCCAGGTATACAAAACAAATGGTAGTTTATGCCAGACACACAAAGAAAAGAAACCAATCATATAATTATAAGTGAACCAAAGAAATAAACCACTACTCAAAGCATTATCAGAGGTGTGTGAAATAATAGGATAACTTGCATGATTCATACAATCAACATAAACTCTCAAACAAAGCATGGTGTGCTGCTGCAGACAAAGGGAGGAGTAGTGGATTGTCATGCCTTTTAAAGGGCCAGCAATCAGGGTTGGTACAGCCAGGGTTTTCGGCCTGTCGGTCTTCACAACAGCCGCCTCCAAATATGATCCTGTGATCCTGATCATATTTGATCCTGTGATGAACGCCATGGGGTGACTGCTCCAGGGCTATCTTCTGATATGGCAGGTAGGGCAACCAATCTGCTTATTGGGTGTATGTAAGTCCTTCCCTTAAGGTTGACCTCTGCTACTCGGACTCTGAACTGCTGCTGAACTGTTCCTATGGGCCAGTTTGCCTGTGACAGTTGAGGGTCTACCACCATGACAACTGTGGATGCAGCAAGGTTAGAGGTATCAGTGTGCAGTTTTTGCCGGGACTGAAGAAATGAAAGATAGTATCTGGTGAAATTTGCCCAAAAGCGGCCTGAGAGAACTTGGCTGTGGCACCATCTTCGGTTGGGGTGGAGCTCTGAGTTTTTGTACAGGACCACCTGAGCCTGTCACCTCTAAGGGAGCATGTCAACTTGCCGGAGTTTCTCCATATCCCGACGGAGATCTGACTGGACAGAACAACTCTTGAGAAACAGGGTCTGGATTTCAGGGGCCGAGTCAGGATCAGAAGAAGTGTGTGCATGGGAGTCTGTAAGGAGCAGTGTGGGAGGGCCCAGCCTAAGCAAGTGTGAACTGCAGCAGGACTATTTTCAGGCCCTAGATGGACCCTCTCAATAGGGCAGAGAAAGTGGAGATGATCTGACCCTGTGAGTAAGACTGGCTGGACTCCATTGAAAGGCTGAATGGGTAGGCCCTTAAGGTGTTTGAAGTGGTGAAGGACCTGAGCAGGGTAATTCTGTTCAGCCAGGCCAATCTGATCAGAGGTGAAGGTTCCCTTGATAAGAAACTTCTTGGGGATTGGAAGCAGAAGCGATGTTGAAGCTCACCTTGGTTCCTTCAAAGGTCTCAATTCCCTGGCGGACAGTCCGCAGAACAAAAGATTCCGCCACCCCATGAAGCCCAAGGAAGGACGCAGCAATGGATAAGAGAATTGTTCTTTGTGATCCATCATCAAGAATGACATAGGTTTCAAGGTTTCTTCCTCTGTAGCTTAGTAGCACCTTCACCACCTTAAGGAGCACCTTGGAACTGCAACTTCATCGAATAAGGTAAGAAAGTTCTGCGGGTGCCCCTTTCTCATGCCTCATGTAGTATGCCAAGGTGCTTCCCATTACATTTGGGACAGGGCTTCTTGAGATCGCTCGCTTGAGAGTTGCAGCAACACAACACATTGCCAGCAATGATTGCTGCTAAGGATCCACTTCCTTACTTCTTGGGAGGAAAGCTGGCGGAAGTCAGGGCAGACACTTCAATGGTGATCTCTGGCATTTCAGAAAGGACAAGGGGATCTCGACGTGTTTCTCTGAGGTTGCACAGTAGTTGGCTCAGTAAACTTCTGGGCATTCAGGGACAGAGCTTGAAACTTGCGGTTAGGAATATGTCGCAAGCAGCGGAAGGAGCAAGCAAGTGGTTGTGGAGCCCGCTAAGGTAAGTGCCGCTGGGCGCTTGAGTTTTGTGCGGCCTTGTGTAGTACTGTGTAGCAGTGCGTCTCATAGTGTAACATTGTGTGGAATAGAATAGCGTAGTGTAGCACTGTGTGGCTGTATTTATGGGATTGTACTGTGGTATTGAGGAGGATCTGTATTGCTAGATAGGGAAGTGCCCATCAGTCAAGTATAGGCATGGTGGCACATTACACACACAAACCCCCCTTTCCCTAACTGGGAATGTATTCAGTTTTTTCAACAAGTGTTTACGTTGGATTATGGCACAAGGTATAGTAACATATTGTCCTGTGTATTAATGAATTGCCAATTTTTTATGAATGGTCACATTTTAATGAAGGGTCCATTTTGTTCTTTCCAACTAAAAGCACTTGAGTACACCAGTGAATCAGAAGTAGAAGTTTAGGAAGAGACCTTGAGAAAGCATGTGTTCTGGGTGCATTGCTGTGGCTGATCCACTAGATGGGGCAGTGAGGTTGGGAATGTGGATGAGCTGACTTCGCACAGCAGTCAGCACACTCGCTTTACTACAACTGTATCAAGCGAGTCTGAGGGAGCTCAAGGAATACCGGACGTTCAGGATTTTTTACTTCAAAATAAAAGCCTCAAATAAGCGTGTTGGGGTGTGCTGTACAAAACAACGCAGTGGAGCTCCCATTCTATAACCACTGCTATGTGTTAACATATACTTTTCAACCCTTATTTATCCAGGGAACGTTGACTCAGCATACTATTTTCTAATGTTCTTCTACTGTTCGGGAGTAAGTGTCTTGCTCAATGGCATCTTGACAATTAGTTGTTGAGAAAGGAGAGAGTGAACCAGCCACTAGATTGCTTCACTAAGGATGATTTTTTTAATAGCCCAAAACATGCATTTTCAAACTAAATGGTGACACTCAAATCGCTCATTGCGATGGATGGGATGCGGCATATGGTATGGAGGACCAAAACTGACTTAAGTATAAATAAATTAATTCATGTATAAATAAATAAATAAATAAATAAAATCAACTAATCAGTGTATGTGTATATAAAATAATGCATGAATACACACAGTAATAAAAAAATAGATCGATGAAATCTTGTATAAATGTATATTTCTGTATTTTTTGTCCTATTTATTGTCTCATTAATTTATTTCTGTTTATATGTATTTCCCTATTTACTTATGTATGTATAAATAGGGAAAGGAATATATATGGAAATGGATTTATTGGATTTATACCTCCGAGGTGAGCCTGCTGGGAGAGATTGGGCTGAAAAGTGGCCGTCAAGACCGGGTCATTTTATTGTGCTGTGATGTTCACAAAGTGGCATTCTGGCCTGTTAACTCTCCACTCCTGCCTAGTCTCTGTCTATCGCGGCCCCGGTTGTAGCGAGCTTACTACAGTGGTGCCTAAACAGGGACACGACAGACAGGGAAGAGACCGTGGTTCTCAAGGGAAAGAACAGCGCCATCACAATTAATTAATTTATACTTAAGTCAGTTTTGGCTCTCCATAGTGTCAACACATGCGAGGCGACAGTAATGAATTTAACTCGTCTTGATGTTTTAATTGTTACTTGATTGAGCGCATCCGCCGCACGGAATTGTTAATTGTTGCAGTTGTATTTTCACGTTGCAAAACGTTCGTCAATTAAGAGTAATATTTTGAAAGTTTTGACCGGAAGTCTTTCTGTAATTCTGTCTGGCTTCACGCTGGTCTTTAACACTCGGTCGGCAGTCCGGGCAAGAAAAAGAAGAGCGGTGGATTCAAGTGTTTAACCCCAGTTCTCTGGCTCTGGCTGTGTCCCAGCAGGTAAGAAACGATGCAAGAAATGTTATTCTGTGAAACATTGACCGTTCATGCATTCAGGCTTTGCTCAGGTGGTCTCATGCACGTCTTCTGCAGTGAATGCAATTGTAGATATGGCTTTTTTTCTTGACACGGTCGATAGCTAGCGGGTAGCAATACCAAGCTACAGAGCAACAGAGGAACTTCACTCGAGTCGAGACCTACAGATAGTAGCAACAAGTAGCTAGCAATAAAGTTAGGACAAACCTACAATAACATACCTGACATTACCGCGTTGTCAGTTAGCTAGCTAATGAGCTAATTACTATTGACTGCCAAGATTAATGCAGCTAAGTAGCTAGCTAGTTAACTAGCTGCCAGGGTCACAGCAGATACTTGCTCCGATACGTGCCGTTGTCTTGTGTGGAGAGTGTCAAGCCAAACTCCATTGAAAAAATCATACAATTGAATGTAATCTTGCTTATCGTTAAACTCGCATGCCCGCTAGAACACGCATTAAGACCTAAGGCAAATAATTGGGACCCTCTATTGAATTCGGCATACATCAACTACAGCAAGCACCGGTTATTTCAATAATATTTCAACTTTTAGAATTGGTTCGTCTGTTTTGTCGACAACCTCCACTAAAACACACCGCGTAGGGCGGTAGCGAACAGTGTGAATCAAACATGAAAGTTTAAATGTTATTGAAGTATTGGATTGCAAGTGGATTTTGTGTATGCCGAATTAACCAGTGGCCCCAAAGTTTCACAATAGGGTTTTAGTCATATCTCTGTGTCGTGAACCTTTGCCGATAAGCAAGGCGACATTAAACTGACAGGATTGTGGACGTAGCTTGGTGGACTGTTTCTCTCCACTTACGAAAGAACGGCACGTGTCCGAGCTACAGGTTACTGTGCACGTAAGTGAGTCAAGAGGAGCAGAGTTGCTTGCTTCTGCCTAAAACACTGCTTTACCTTGGCCAGCTATAAACGAAACTACTGGAGCCTGGGAGTATTTTTAGTCTGCCTAATGGTAGGGTTTATGGGGTTGGACTACATTTACTGCAGGGTTTTATTTTTTCCCCCCCTTCCTCTGTCTCTCCTTAGTTTCCAACCCTCTGCTTTTGCACAGACTATATATGGATTTAAGACTGGGGATTTAGTGGAAAATGATACAGCTTGGCACAGATTGTACAGTACTTTAGTGTGTGTGACTGTGAGGAAGGGGAGGCAAGAGGAAGAGCCGTTGAATCAGATTAGTCTTGTTTTGGGCTTAATTAGAGCTGCATAGTTGCACATTTTCATTACGGTTAGATTACATTAGTGAGTATTTGCATTTTTGCATGAAACCGTCTGTATCCTAGGCAATGGCTTTGGGGCACTTTGATTGCACCAAGGCTATTGTGTGTTACTTTGCATTGGTGAGGGTGGCTCATCACTGCTAATCACAGGCAGAATCACTTTTATCACCAACTGCACTAAATGTCTGACAAGCTGGTAGCGCCTAAACTTCTGCACATCTTTCCTCCTGTGTCTTCTATCTGGATGGTGGACAATTCTAAGGGCCAATTTCCCCCAAAAGCCGGTATAGTCCTTCAAGGGGGCTGGTTAGGGTGACAGGCTTTGGTGGAGAACATCTTGAGGTGAAGGATAGTGGTTGTCTTAATAGACCAGTACCTACTTTCCCAGGAATGCGCTTTTTTTTTTTTTGTTCTCAAATAGGTGGTTGCCTGGGTGACTGGAGTCACTGGCAGCACTTACTATCTTTTTCTTGGCCCTGGTTTAATGCACCTCCCCATTCCCCTTCCCCTCAGGTTCCTGGGCTCCATAGCAAGTCATGATGTACCATTGTTAAACTGTCTTCTTTGGAAGAAGATTCTCCAGTGTCTCTGTAGGGATCAAAACTTTCGTTTGCGCACTATCATGAATGCATCTCAGATTTTAATGCTAAAGCAGTCTCCGAGGCCTCCCACTGTCTCTGGAGTTTGGATGGGTTTTCCTGCCTTGAGTTTTTTCTGTCTGTGTTGGAGCCATCTGCACCAGCCAAGGGGGGCATAGGAGACTGAGTGGAATACACTTTTAATGGTGGAGGACAAGTTCATCTTTTTTCTGCACTGCCAACATCCTCTATAAATTGTGTTCTATTCTAATTTTGTCATCGCATTATGTACATTTTTGTAGGCTCACTCACTTTGTGTCCAGACTGCAGGGATGGGGTGTGGTGTGGATGGCTGACAGACGCGGACCAATCACGTGACAGGATGCTAGCTCGAAACCGCTTCCTCCTCCTGGTGGTGGTGGGAGGGGCAGTGCTGGCCATCGTCAGCCTCAGCCTCCAATTCTGTAAGTGGACTGTGTGTTTGTGTGTGCGCATTTGTATAAATTCACAAATATGAATATGCTTGCTCTCTCTCTCTGCGGTCATGAGCCAGCAGCCATTAATGCAAATCGAGCAAACGCACACAAAGATGAAGCAGCTGCTTTGGGTTGGAGCGCTCTTGCCAGTCTCTTTGTATGCTTGCATGTGTTTTTGTGTGTCTGTCTGTTTATATGTTCATGTATGCATATCCTCTCATTGCTTTCCTCTCCAAGAGACCCCATTCACGCCAAAACAAAGCCCAATCCCCCATAGACCCTCTCATAAATACCCAGCACTGGATGCTCTGGGAGCCTTTCCCTGGAGAGGCTGTGGCAACACACTCACATCTGCTATGTAGTGCCTAGGTGTACACAATAGTGGCCTTTTCCCATTAAGTCATTGTTCAGCATCTCCTGTAGGTATTGTCTAGACAGTGTATCCCTGCCAGCCACACTGAATGCAAGGAAACTACCGCTCAATAAGTGGAGATGGCCTCCCCTGCACTGGATGCAATTTGCAAGCCGCACAAACACTATTGGAAAAACATCAGACGATTAAGGAGGTGGGATGGAGTGTAATTGTGATGGAAATTTGTATTTGTATGGGAAATGTGAACATGAAGCTATTTGGTTGTGGGTTTCTGAAAGCATCTCTGTGCAATGGAAGTGTTTTTTGGCGAGCATAAGCTTCTGTCTGGACAAGCATATAGGATTAGACTCCCATAAATCATGCTTACACACACACACAGGATTACAGTGGAATTCAGTGTGACGGAACGGGCATTTTGGACTGTATCTTTAACAAAATTGTCAGCTGCCTTCCATAACCTGTTTTTTAAAGCTAGACACTAAACGTGCAGTAAACACTATGTACGTCTGGGATGCTGAGAGATTTCTCTGTAGCTTTTTTGCCTCGAGTCTTTTTCAAATGGCATGCAAGATAGGAAGGCAGCGTGAGAGAGAGAAAGCAAGCAGGTTCTTACTATTCTCTAGAGTGCTTGCACTTATACCCTCTCTGCCATCCTTCGCTCCCTCCTCCTCAAGGTTGATGATAATGTTTGCCTGTATAAAGGGAGGCTGCTGCGTAAGGTATTATTAACGTCTCACTATCAAACCCACTCTCATCTCCTGCCCTGTAATCTTCCTTTGTTAAACGCTGAGAGGCAGTGAAAGAGGCTATAATGAATCCGACCGCCCCTCCATAACTGAAGTGCGTAGGTATATGCACACATGCACGTCCGTCTTTGAAATGTGATACTCTCCTCTGTTTCATTCATTGGAAATCTACACGATGAACTGGCATCTCAATTAGGAAGGCTCACTTTCAAAACTGCCCTCTCTCGACAGACTTTTTGATCAGTGCTACTCTTACTGTTGGGGAAAAGCTGCTGTCATCATTTATTCAACACACACACACACACACACACACACACACACACACACACACACACACACACACACACACACACACACACACACAGAGAGTAGGATTTGAGTCATTATTCCATAGCACCATAGTAGGAAGGCATATAGGAGTGTTCATGTTTTATAGATGGTTCAGCTTTTTGTTTTTTGCTCCACTTTTGCTCACTTGTCTCTTTTCCATCTCGCTCACCTTCTGTACTCTTTCTAATTCTGTCTCTTTGTGCCTCCTCCATATCCCTCCCTCCCCCACGTGTAGTAGCATTGTTTGTTAACCATTGCCATTAGAGACAGACCAGCAGACGATGATCGATGGTGCAGTAAATGCCACTCTCTGGCTCCTTGCAGTCTCAAATTGAAACTGGGATGCAGCCACGGCGTGATGATCATGCTGATTGACATGCGGGGACCCCCCCCCAGAGGAAAGTGACGATGGAGCTCGGTGGGACTCCAGTGGGAAGAGCAGAAAGGATAACGTCAAAAGAGAGATGGAGAGGAAAGAGGGGAGGGACAGCAACACAGAGAAAGGGAACTATTTTGAGATGGTTAGTGCTAGTGAAAGAAGGTTTCTGATGGCAGTTGAATGCTGCAGGAGTGGTGATACACTCACAGCGAGAGGTATATCAGAGGATAAAGAGAGAAATGCAGTGGGAGATGTACTGAGAGGAAAGGAGGAGAGAGGCGTCATAGAGGTAAACGAACTAGGATGAAACAAATGAGATGTGGCATTATAGAGTGAGCAAGGTATGAGTCAGCCACTGAGAAAAGACCATGGGGAATAGTCTAGGAAGTGGTGGATGAATGGCAGGATAACTTTTGCTTCATCCTTGGTCCTCTGGAAAAAATCCTATCCTATCTTGAGGAAAAGAAATCTCTTTGGATTCGGGACTGTACATGAAAATGATGTGATTTATCTTGATGAGATTAGACTTCACTGTGAGCCAGCCAACTCGCTGCGGATGTGCGATGAATTGCCTTTAGATCAGGGTAGAGGATCTGACAGCATGACAGTGTGTGTGTAGTGGTTGCTTGACTACAAGTCATTCAATATGATTGACAAAATGTTGACTAATCCCCACGGAAATAATATATGCTGTCAATCAGCAGTTGCCAGCACCAGTTTCCTGTCTACCACACAGAGTAGCACATTTCATAATGTCACATCATGCTACAGCGGGTGGAGGTCGGTTAACTGCCAGGGTTTTCTGTATCCATCACCTGAAGTCTTTCCCACTGTACTTGGGCTCAAACATGTACAGCTGTACATCCACTTCCAGTTTAACTGACCAAAGTTGAGCTCACCCGTGTAATCTATCTGCAGGGATGCGGGTAGCTCCAGCCGTCAGAGCAAACACTTAGCTAGTAGAAAACCCGGGGCGCAGAGTTGATTAAAGCCCTCCTTCTCTCTCTCTCTCCCTTACCCTTTGTAGTTTTTCAAACTTAAAACTAAACTTGAAACTGTTTTGGACTCACAGAACACTATTTCTGGTAATGGACACAGCTTTTGTCAATCAAGTATCTTTCAACAAAATTTAGTGAACTTATGGTTAATCAAAGGTGGAATGTTCCTGTTATTGTTTTGGCCTTTTCCCATCCGCACCGCCCATTTCTACCACAGCTATTTGTTGACAAGAGTGTGATCTGGTCTGAATTAGTGTGTGCGTACGTGTGTGTGTGTGTGTGTGTGAACCTCTTGGAATCCCGTGGACAGGGACATGTCCTATAGCGGCTCTCTAACTGCTAGCTGTCCAACGCCTTTTCATTACAATCCAGGCTGTCTGTCGTGCCTTAACATGGTGGCTTGCAGGCCAGACACTGTAAGAGCGTCAGCTAAAAGTGTCCAGGACACTCATGCAAGAAAGATCCTTGCTGGCATGATGGACACCTTTTAGGTTAGCGTGTGCTTCCACGCACACATTTATCCAGCCTGTTTTCATTTGTGCACACCACAGCCAGAGGTTTTTCCACCACAGTACAGAACACTTTGGAATCAGGTTAGTGGGAACCCACCTTCATTTCAAGCCACACACTGAGAGTACCTGTTCACCCCATAATTACTCTGCTGCGATAGCTGGCGTAAATGTGTTTGTGTACACTTCTGATACTCTCGTTCTTGACCTTCAGGTAAGCTTGTGTACAAAAGCACAGAGCTGTCAAGCTGTGCCTGTCCCTGTTGATAATGACCGGTTGACAGACGAGGAGGTGTGTGGTTGGCTGCTGACAAAGTATTTGAGTGGGTGTACTATATTTGCATGTTATTTCACTCTGTTGTCGGCTGTTTTTACATGACTTAATGCATGCAGGTTACTTGCACTGGGTGGTGTCAGTATATGAATTGGTGCCCATGTCCTGTGTGAGTCTGTGTGTTAGGTGGTAGTAGTAATAGTGTTAGGCAACCTGTTACAAAAGCCCCATTGTGTAGGCATCCATTACTGAGCTGGCCTCCAAAATGTCGGGCAGTCTGCGCAGGCGTGTGTGTGCGCGTGCCTGTGTATAAGGGGGGAGGGGGGCGGGGGGCAGCGTGGTGGGTATAGGGGGACAGGTTGTGGCAGTGAAAGGGCTCCAGTGTGTGGCTGGGCCTCTAGCTGCTGAGCAGTCGTCAGAATGGTCTCCATCATCACCACACACCTCCTCTTCCTCCTCATCGCTGGTGAGTCTGTAGAGATACATACACATACCAACTGAAATCAATTAGGGAGGCTGCTGGATATCTTTCTATTATTATTTCTTAACTTTAAAGACGTCTTGCTGTACTGTTCGGTTGACTTGCAAACAGCTGTAGGTTGTTTTTGGCTACTGAATTGTCCTTCTTTCTCTACTTTTGTAAAACCAGTGTAAACTTTTATAGACTTGAAGATTTTGTATAACTGCATGATGTGTCTTTAATCTAGGCTTCTGGGCTCAGGCGATCAGGTATAAAAATATGATTGTTTGACATCCTAGATCACTATTCCTGTTCTTAGTTCATGCATAGTCCTCATTGAGATCACTTATTTAATATGTAGCAAATAGTGGAAAATGTTCGGTTAGTGTCACAACTTAACAGTCTCAACAGCTTGTACTCGTAGACTTCTAGCTTGTCAGCAAGGACCGCTGGAAATGTGAACTAAATTTCATGACATGACATTTGAAAATGCCCGTGCTGAGATGCATCATTCAAAAAAAATCACATTTGACAGTTGAGTGAATGAACAAATGATCCCAGAGACAAATTTACAGAGAGTGGATAGCTGGATATTTGCACAGAATTTCCCTAACTAGTGTGAGATGGCATCAGCGTAGGTTGTGGAAACATTCACCGCATTGTGTGTTGACGGAGATTAGTTCAGCCCTCAAAGCCAGCCTCAGTCCTCTCTACTGGGAAGCAACTGTGGACTTTATGAGCTCAGCTGGATGGAGGAGGAAATGGAAAACTTTTTTTTTTATGAGAGAGAGAGAGAGAACCGAGTATATGTACACGACGCAAAACTCAGAGTAGGTGATTTAAGTCTGAATGTTTAGAAATTAAATGAAAATAGAAATGAAAAATGATTTGCTCGCTCTGGTCTCATGTCGGGCCGGTCAGGCGCCGCACTTTCTTTCTTTGCAGCGAGATGCAATATTTACCCAGTTCGCAGCTGCTTACAGGCCAGGCAGGGTTTCTGATGTGCGAGTGTGTGAGAGTGCAGTAGGATTTGGTAGTGCATGTCAGTCTTGCCAATGGGTTCAACTTCTCTCTTTCCCAGAGTTCTGTCTTTCTGAATGGGCCTAGTGGTTCCCACACCGCTCCTTCCCCTATTGAAGCATTTCTCGTGGGGGGTCACAGGTCACTGGTCTCCAAGGACACACACCGGTAGCGGTGAGGGGTTTTGGGGTACAGAGCTGTTGACATGGAGATGAGCTGAGATTCAGGGGGGAGGCTGAGTCAGAGTGCAGGGATTTGACTCTCCCTCACTCATTTTGCCCCCTTTTTTTATTACCATTCCTAATACCTGCAAATATTTTTTTGGCGATTTATGATCATCTATATTATTGACATGAGTCTTTTCTGTTTCTCTTCTTTCCTCTTTCTCTGTTTCTCCTCTTCTTCTCCCCCTCTCTCTTTACAGTGAACCTGATCCCCAGCACTCCCATAGCGGAGGAGTGGCCCCTACAACCCCTAGATGGAGGTGTCGGGGCGGGCCAGGGGAAAAGCAGGAAGAGGGTGTTTCCAGTGCTCCACACCGAGGCCCCCGACCCCATCTCTGAGGCCTACAGCTACTGCAACACCCCCAACCGCACCGAACAGGCCTGGGAGGGTGAGACTCGTACAGCGACACGCGCTAACACACAAAGACGCGTGCAAAAAAACACGCTTGTTCTTTACTGAGCTGTATCGGCTTAATAAGAGGAAGTGCAAATTGTCTTATTTTAACGACACAAATATGCTTTGAGATTGTACAGAACGCCCAATAGGTTGGTGAGGAAGGGAGACTTGTAGTGCCCAGGGCCTATGACTGTTCTCTTTCATAACCTTTATTTACCCAGGGAAAAGTTACGGCGCTGCTCTCTTTTCCAGGGGTTAAGTGCCTTGCTGCAGTTTCAGACTTCCCCAGACAGGATTCAACCTGGCTAACCCTCTGGTCACCAGCTTGCTTTTCTAGCCATTATACCCCCTCCCCTCCCACTTGGTTTATTGCATCAGTCTTACCGTTTGGGCTACAGCCAGCACAGCATCACTGTTCTGTAGCATTGGAGAATTATTATAAGCCAGGTCTGCTACTGTTAAACTCCGCCGATTTAGATGGACAGCATATAAATACTTAATATCATAATAATGTCAGATTTAGTGTGTCGGGACTCGTGGGGGTGGGGAGTATTAATCGTGCGCAAGTCATTTCCACTTGGTTGCATCATCCATAATCCGGCAGTGCTTTCACTCTGCAGAGCCGTAGTTGTTCTTCTGCAGGAGAGTTAAGGCAGCCTCAGGCAACCTGGCTAATATTCTGCACCGCCTGAGACAAATTGTACGAGCCAGTGCTAATTGAACTTTACTCCATTCGTTCGGATGGCAAAGTTGTGCAGTCCATGAAGTAATCATTCTATTCATTGCAATGGATTCAACAGAATTATAAACATTACATTACATTACAGTCATTTAGCAGACGCTTTTATCCAAAGCGACTTACAATAAGTGCATTCAGCATAGGTAGGTTAAGAGAACTACTAGTCACCAGAAGCGCTAACGTAAAAGTGCAATAAGTTAGCTACCTACTTTTTCTTAAACAAATGAGACAAATAAGAAAACCAAATGAGCAAGAGCTAAGACAAATAAGTGTATCAAATAAACAAGAGCTCAGACAAATGGGCAAGGCTAAGTTGAAGGGTCGGGGTAGTGTTTCTTGAAGTTTCTTGAAACGTATCCTAGAAATTAAATGAATAATCGGTATTGTTTCAAGTGATTTTCTTTTTTTCCTGCAGTGTACTCACATTGTCAAACTAGTCTTTTTGCCTCCTGGTGTGTCCTGTGTGCATGTGTCCAAGAGTGAGCTCTCTCACTGTTGGACACATGCACACAGGCAGCCTCTCAGACAGGGAGGTAATAAAACTGGTTTGATGTTTGTTAAGTGCTGCAGGCTGTTTGTTTGTTTGTTTTGTAAATCAACATTTGTTCTGAGATGTGCATTAACTCTCCAGGCCTTCAGGGTGAAGCTCTTGCCCCCAATCGATCGCACGATCAGCACTTTTTCCTCTTCCCAAGTCAATACTGTCATGGTATTGAGCGTAACCAGCAGTGTTGGGCTCTTTACTCAACAAAGCAACATATCGCTCATTAGACGTTAATTCGACTTGAGGGGTGGATAAGTCGCCTTCAATCTGCTATTTAGAGGGGGTGATAACAAAAAACGTTTGTTTTTGATTGGGAACAGTAATATTATTAATTAATAAAAATTGAAATGGTAATTTATTGCTGAGAACAAGTATTACTGAGCCAGAGGGATGAAAGAGACTCTTATTCACCAGGGTTTTGGTTTTAATATCTTAACTGAAGATATTAATTAACTGAAGTTCATAAGGTCAATTGTATAACACTCCTAACACAGTTTACTGCTTTACAGTGCAAATTAAAACAAAGAAAGACAGTTTAAGCAAATCAAGAACTGAACTGATAGGCTCAATAATCTTATATTTAGAGTGTTTTCTAAAACGGTCATGAAGCACTTTCCAAAGGGGTAAATAAAAACAAAAGAAAATCAAAATGTGTTTCAATGAATCATGTGATGAGAAGGTGGTCTACATGGGTAGTTTAACATAACACTTTTCTGCAAAGCCTACTATTTATTTGGATTCATTACGGATTCAAAATGAAGAACAACAGTGAACATGTCAAGTGCAAAAGTTTGGGCACCCTGTCAGTACTTAGTAACACTTCCCTTGGCACATATAATGGCTTCCAAGCATTTCCTGTATCCAGCTAGGAGTCTTTCTGTTCTTGCTTTTGGACATTTTCCCCACTCTTCCTTGCAGAACTTGTTCAGAAATATTCCTAGGGCTCCTTGCATGCACTGCACGTTTGGGATCACCGTTCCAAAACCTTCAGCTTTCTTTCCTGTAAGTTACTTCATGGTTGATTTTGCAGATTGTTGCCTTGCTGAAATATCCAACCTCTTTTCAGCTTCAGTGTCTTGACTGACTCTGACAGCTTCTAGGCTTTGTTGATATCTGGTTATTTGTTTATATCTAGTTGAATGCATTTTTCCTTCCACCTGCCACGCAACCCCAAATAGATGGCAAGGTGTTCTTTTTCTTTGGCTGTGGCCAAAACAGTTCAGTTTTCATTTCAGTCCAAAGCACACTGACAACTCTTCCATGCCGATCATTGTTGCGTGAGGTATGCTGTACTGTAGCCACCTGACCAGCTACTTTAGCAGTGATCTGTCAGTACTGCTGTACTGATCCAACCAGTTTTTCAGATAGTTCTTTGTCTTCCAGATCACGTCTTGACTTCAACTGTTCCATTTAACTTCCATTTCTTGACAGTGTTTCTTGGAGTTAAAATTGCCAGCTGGAGGCATTGAGTTTTTGTATAGCCTTCTTTTTTTTTTTTGTAAAAAGTGGTTTGTCTTTATTTTCACGTCCTCAGATAACTGCTTAGAGGAGCCCATGGTTGTTGAAACCAGACAACAATAATTAGTCTGAACTTACTTCAGAGTAATAGTTCAACCCTTGACTTGTCTTCACCTCACTAATTGAAGTGTGCTCTGTGCCTTTAGTAATCATCTTTTTAAAAAAGGAATAAACCTGCCATGTTTGTTTATTATTTTGAATCTGGCATAGATGCAAATGTACCATGTTCACTAAATACACTTTGCCTATGATGACAAAGCTCTCTTCTCCCAGGACACAGTCCAGCCGACTACAAGCTGCTGTCTGTCCAGATGATGATTCGCCATGGGGATCGCTATCCCCTCTACTCCATCCCTAAGACCAAACGGCCTGCCATTGACTGCACCCTGTCCCCCAGCAGGTAAACACACACACACAGTCCAGTTTCATACGTACGCATCATTAAAGGCGGTAGTAGTGTTGTTACTCCTAGCGTTTCTCTCCCTGGCATCACTCTGGATGTGTTTGTTTTTTCTTTGGCTTGACTTTTTTTTTTTTCCACTCCATCCACCATCTGCTGTTGCCAGAAACTCTGAAACCTTTAGCGCCGTTTGAAGAACAGCGCCCTCTTCCTGTTTTGTGCCATAAAGCAATCCATCAGATTTCTCGTGAAATCCAATCTGGTGACACCCAATGGAAAATGCAGAGTAGAGGCCGGTTCATACATCCAATCTTCTTGTTGATGGTTGTGTTTGTTTACGGTAGTTATAGTAATGTCTCAGAATTAATGTGGTGATGATTTATTGATGTTATAGTGATACACATGTCATCACATTAGAAATCCCCTTGGTAACCTAGTACTGCTCAGTAAGAGGAAATGAAAGGGGGGGGGGAGACCAAAGAAAAGCATTTTTAAAATTTCCATTTACTGCTAGAGTCAAAAGTCTATGTATCCATCTCCATAGTTTCTACTAAATCAGTACACAGTAAAGGGCACAAAATGCCACTAGATGCCACAGGGATCCAAGATGGCTTTCCAAGCATTCTCTCTCTCCCTGAGCCAGACAAACATGAAATGAGACCCAGCCAGGCGTACAACTCTCTCTCGCTCATGCCTGACAAGAAGGCCTGATGGAAGGCTGCAGTGGCGAGGGAGCGAGAGGAAGAAAGACCACCAATTATTGCAAGAGCTTTTGATATTCGCCTGCTAAAACCGCTGGCTTGATAGCAGCTCCCTGAAAATGAGCTCAATTTGTCTGGAGATGAAATGGATCTACATTCTTTTGTAGTGTAAAATGTGTGAGGCTAAGAAGGAACGAGAGATGAAGAACACAAAGAACACAATATAAGAGAGGAGGAGGAGGAGGTGGTGGTTCTGGGTTTGAATATGAGTCTGTTGGTTATGGAGTCATTAGCTGTGAATGTGCTGACATTTTGGGGTACCAGGGAGGTGTGTATAGGTATATGACAGCATTATCTATGACCAGTCTAAGAGACATAGGCTCCAAGATAAAACCTAGCTAGGGACACCGTATCAACAGACAATACTGTTTCTGGTGGTGGTATTGGTTGTAAGGCATTACAAAGTTTCAAATAATTGGATTGTGACATTGGGGCCTTGATGTTTTCAAGTGAGTATGGTCTGATTCTGTTGAGGAAGCCAAGTGGTTCAAGTATTAAGCAGATGTTGCGCAATGTTCAACATAGAAAGGTGTTGTAAAAGGTAATGTTTTTGAACCAACATTGAATTTAATTTAGGACGGCTGGCACAGGTATCAAAAAATGTCAACAACACCCAGCTCTACAGTGAGGAGACACAGTTTTGTCTCATGCTTTCGCTCATTGCCTCTCTCTCCCTTCCTTTGGTTTGACTGTGTAGACTGTGTCAGCGGTGACGGGTGGGTTTGCTTTGCTACATCTGTTCTGCTGTGCCTTGGTGCATATGGACACACACACACACACACACACACACACACACACACACACACACACACACACACACACACACACACACACACACACACTCTCTCTCACATAAACATGCATGCGTGGTCTGCCGAGGCAAAGTTGTTTTCGGTGTTATCTCGCTCGATTTGAGCAGCACGCTCCCTGAGCAACTCCGGCAAGGCAGAACTGTCACCGTTCCAGGCACTCCCTACAGAAATATGGAGGGGCGCTCAAATTAATACAGTCAATCTTCTCACCTCCTGCAATTCATTATTTCCCCTTCTCTGTTCCGCCTCTCTCTTTCCTCTGTCTTTTTGTTAACGGTTGCTAGTGTGAAATGGTTTCACAGACTCTTCTGCTCTGGTCGGACAGGCTAGATGACAGGTCCTGATAGGAAGTTATTTATAGCCAGAGAAGACATGCTCCCATACCGAAGCTTTTAGAAGAAGTGTGAACAAAATCAGCACTTCCAAAAAGCAGCCTGTGTGTTTGTCTGTGTCTATACATGCATGTCCACTTGTGCACATTCTGCACAAACTGGTGGACAAACTGGCATCAATCACCAAACGGGCTTATTTTTTAATCTCTCCAGAAAAATTGAAATGGTGTCTAGTGACGTGTTCAGCCACATCCTCTTGGACCACGATTTTGACCATGTGGTCGATAAATTCCTCCCGACCAATCCCTTTCTTTTTTTTTTGGGGCTATGTATCTGGGCGCCGGCCATCGGCTAAATTGTACACGAGGCTTTCACTGTGGCCCGATGAGCCTTGCACATCTGGACCCAGCGGGCACGGTGTAATCTGTGGAGTTGGCATTGTGCACCGGCCGTTGCATTTCAGATTGGCATGATGCAGTTAACCTGGCATGTAGATAAGATTATCAGATAAGTTAGATACCCTTGATCTATGAACCCAAGCCCAGGCTGGGCCATCTAACACAACAAGCCTCTTACGATCGGACTTGGGCTGCTTTCAGAAATTCTGATCATATTTGACTTGCAGGCTGTTTTTTGTTTTTTTCTTGTGAATGAAACTGAATAAGAAGGGCTCTTGCCTCCTTCAACTATTAACCAATGACGTGCCCTTGAGCAAGGCACTTATCTCCCAGTGGAACAGTGGTAGACTGAGGTAGTACTGGGCATGCTCAATCATAAACAAAGGGTTGGGTTGCCGTTTGGAAACCACTTGCAGCCAATGCACAAAGATGCGTAGCCTGCTGCATGGAGCACAGGATGTTCCCATATTCCCAAATTGATAATCTCACTATACACACTGCTAAATGGAGTCAAAAGTGGTTTCATGAACAGCAGGAAGAGGTCAGACTCTTTCCATGGCCTACCCAACCGTTGACATCATTGAACCTTTATGTAGAGTAGACTTCCTCCTCCTTCACCCCTCAAAGAACTGGAGGCTTTCCTGATGCTCATCACTTTGTTGATTTTTGTCAACCTTTTTCATCCTTCATTCCCTTCCTCATATTCTCTCTCTCTCTCTCTCTCTCTCTCTCTCTCGCTCTCGCTCTCGCTCTCGCTCTCGCTCTCGCTCTCGCTCTCGCTCTCGCTCTCGCTCTCGCTCTCGCTCTCTCGCTCTCGCTCTGGTTAATTTGAGTGGTCTTGCATTTGGTGCCATCTGGCCCTCTGCAGCCACGTTCCTCTCCAAGACAGAGTGGAAAGGAGGATGAAAGCAGGCAAGGAGTGATGAACAGAACAAAAACGATGGAGGTAGAGAGAACGCTCAGATGTGGCTGATATTACTGGGCTACCATAGGAGGGATGCTTTCGTTCAGCTGCAAAGCGTGTTTGGATTATTTGTGGTTTGTGTGTGTTTTGCAGGGAGATGGAGCATTAAAGCCTATTGCTTATTCCTATGTGCCCTAGGACTAATCTGTGTCTGTTTTTATTTAGACCAGGGTGTAATTATGGGGATCTCAACTAGCAGTTGCCCTGGGCGGGATCCTTAAGGAGAGCTCAGCTGTGTGTGTGTGTGTTTGTGCACGTGTGTGTGCACGTGTGTGTGTGTGTGTGCGCGCGCACGTGTGCATGTGTTGGCACCAGCCTGCCGACCCAGTGTCTCCGTCTGCGGTTGACTGAGCTCTCTTTGTCTGGGAACGTTTCCACTCTTTCTTCTCTCTCCCTCTTCCACCAATAGTTTTTTTTTGTTTTTTTTTCCCCCAAGGTTGTGTCTTTTCGTCATCGCTCATTATTCTGCACCAACCATCTAATTTACTTTGTTTTTGTTTAGCGCTCTCCCTTTTGTGACCATGCTCTCATTTATCCTCCCTTGATTCCTCCCACTCGTTTGTCCTATCTATTGCTCTCTCCATCCCTCCCCACTAATCTCTTTCCCCGTCCTATCCAGTGATAATAATCCCTTCTTAATGTAATTGGGCTCTCTAATCTCTGGTTAGCAACAATCAGCCTAATAGGCAGCCTGGCTGGCTCTTTGTCCACGCTAGCGGGCGCCGTCCGTTGACAGGACGCCGTTTCACTCTCCCAGTGTAACCAATTAGATATGGATCATCCATATCCACCCACGGCAAGCCGGCCTGTCGATGGGAGTAAAATGGAGGCTTCAGCATTGCTGCATCTTTCTCCTTTGCTTCACTTCCTCAATCCCTTGCGTCCTGGTGGTGCGACGCCTGTTAATGTTGACGTGTGGTAATTCAGAGGCGAGTGGATGCTGACAGTGGCTGTAGAAATAAAAATAAAGGACGCAGTCATTAAAGCAGCAGGAAGCCAGCAACCGTGTTTCAGATCATTCTTTTAAACCTTTTTTGTTTTTGAGAAAAGTAGGGCATTTATTATTTAGTTGTATTATTGTCGGTGGTTGTAGGCTCAAGGTTACGTTTCCAGTGTTCGGCCAATCGCAACTCTGAGCGTAATTCAAGGGAAGCGACGGGTCGGTTTCGTTGGTGTGTCCCTAAACCAATCCCTGATCACTATGGAAACCGTGTGTGTGTGTGTGTGTGTGTGTGTGTGTGTGTGTGTGTGTGTGTGTGTGTGTGTGTGTGTGTGTGTGTGTGTGTGTGTGTGTGTGTGTGTGTGTGTGTGTGTGTGTGTGTGTGTGTGTGTGTGTGTGTGTGTGTGTGTGGCGCCCCCACTGGCTCCTTTAATCGGAGACAGCTGAACCATGTCTCCCACAGATTTGTTATATTAAGCTGTAATCTTCAATCATCTCTAATCTATTAGATCACCGACTGCTCCTCTTCCTGCTCTCATCCTTGTGTGTATATATATGTGTGTTTTTTTTGTGTGTGTGTGTCCCAAGGCAAGAAATTCTTTCATCTTCTGGTATCTCAATCTCCCATACTCCCACACACATACTAGACGGCCAGTAGTGTTGTGTTAGAGAGACACCTGGTGGTAGCTTTTGGGAGTGCATGCTGAACCAGTACAGTCATGTTTTCTGTCTCTTCCTACTGAGGCTGTCATAACGTTTCCTGTGTGCTGATAATAAATACGACGTGAAATATACCACATAGTGAGGAAGACCAGGAATCCACGGGAGCTGCTGTCTCCCTCACTATGTGAAGATTTAAAAAGGCTGCTTTGTTGCGCCGGCACACAGCCAAGCTACTGCCGAGCTACTGATGATGATGATGCCAACAGTAGAAGACTGGTTTTACTGGGCAGATCCCATGTGTGACTGATAGTATGAGTGTGAAGCAGGGCATTGCTGGAACAGGGCATACACAGGGCCTTCTAAATCTTCTTTTCTTAAGTCTTAATTTCAGTTATTATAGGTCTAATTTCTTCACCATGCTGTGGCAGTTTTCTTTTTTCTTTTTCACTCAACAGGCCTAGTAGAACGACATGCGGTGTTTTTGTTTTTTATTTTTTTATAGCATCTGCCTTACTAAACACAATTGGACTTCATGTCCCCTGACACTTAATTTCCTGTTTTTTCACGGTTTTGACAGCTGTCAAAAAACTGAACCATCTCTTTCTCGGTCTCTTTTCCCCCAGGAAGCCGTCCCACCCCCAGCTGAGCGCCTTCATCAGTCACATGGGCCAGGGAGGGCGTGGCCACTGGGAGTCCACCCTGGGCTCTGTTCCCCGTATGCCCAGCCACAGCGCCTGTGAGATGGGAGAGCTCACACAGACAGGTAGACGCGTCTCACTTCTGTTCCCATCCAGTCAACACTGAAGTGTGGCAGTTTTACAACACCCACTTTCAGCTGACATGAAAATAGCCGATAGGGAACAGTAGGAGCAGGAATCCACTGTTTTTGAAGAACGATGCTAATATTTTTGAATTGAAGCTGCTGATCGCTGATATTTTGTGCTGATTTCCAATATTTGACCATTTTAATGCCATTTTTTAGAAAAAAAATATTTTTGTGTTACGTGTTTCCTCTGTATGGTAAAAAAAGGACCGCATTTAGACCATGCGACACTAAAACTCTGTTGAAACCAGGATAACAATAATAAAACAAACTCATGCATTAGTGGAATGCAAAATGTTGCATCAAAATTGATTCAGGTTCCCATCCAATGTAGTATTGATCATTTAATCAATATGTTTAAACAAACTGCATCACATCGAAGGCGGATGACAATGACAGGCCGATATCCAATATTTAATAAAAGGACAATACCGGCCTAATAAAGTGATGTCTAATCTTATCAAACATCTGTTCTCCTTCATGACACTCCTGACAGTAAACGCATATCAGCTATTGATTTTCCTTCCTCGTCATTGTCGAGCTAAGCCCTCACCTCCTCTCGTCCCCTCCCTCCAGGTGTGGTGCAGCACCTCCGCAACGGCGAGCTCCTCCGCCAAGGCTACAAGCGCCACGGCCTCCTCCCCTCCGATTGGTCGCCCCGCCAGTTGTGGGTGGAGACCACGGGTAAGAGCCGCACCCTGCAGAGCGGACTGGCCCTCCTCTACGGCTTCCTCCCGGACTTCGATTGGACAAAGCTGACCGTCCGTCACCAGTGGAGCACGTTGTTCTGCGGCTCGGCCTGCGACTGCCCCGCCAGGAACCGATACCTGGAGGAGGAGCAGCGGAGGCAGTATCGGCTCCGGGTGGCCGACGCCCAACTGGAGACGACGTACGCCGACATGGCGCGCACGTTAGGCCTGCCCGCCCGTCAGCTCCGAGCCGCCAACCCTATAGACTCCCTCCTGTGCCACCTGTGTCACGGCCTGCCGTTCCCGTGCCTCGTCGCGGGCGCCGGCGGCGGCAGCGGCGGCGGGTGTCTGACTCGAGCCCAGTTCGCTGTGATCCGCCGGCAGCAGCTAGAGGACGAGGTGGACAGGAGGAGGGTGGGGCTGTACCATAAATACGCCCTCTTGGCCACGTACCCCTACCTCAACCGGACGGCCGCCAAGATGGAGCGCGTCGCCAGGAGCAACGAGGCCGGGCGGCGGCCGCGAGCGGGAGGCGAGGAGGTGTTCACCCTCTCCTCGGCCCACGACGTCACCGTGGCGCCGCTGCTGAGCGCCCTGGGGCTGGAGGAGGCCAAGTTCCCGCGCTTCGCGGCGAGGGTGGTCTTCGAGCTGTGGAAGAGCCCTCCGGCGACGCGAGGGCCGAAGAAGGGGGCGGGCAGAGGGGAGAAGTCGAAGGTGAAAGACGGGCAGCTGTTCATCAGGGTGCTGTACAACGGCGAGGACGTGACGTTTCACACCACCTTCTGTCGCTCCCACGATCGCCACGCCGACCAGCCGCTCTGCCCCGTGCAGAACTTCCTCTCGTTCGTCAGGAGAGACATGTTCAGGGCTTTGAACGCGACTTCCTACCAGGAAGCCTGCTACAGACGCCCAGGCTGACGGGGACAGATGGAGAGGAGGATGAATGAACGAGAAGAGCCTCAAGAGTTGGCAGATGGTCGTACCTTTATTGTTTTTTAGCTCTTTTCCACTTTGGTGGCGGTGCACTTTTGTGCTGTTGATAGTGTCTTAAAAATCTGACATTTTATATAAAAAAATAATCCTTAACATTCCTCAGCTGAATTCAGAGACAGACAGACACACAGAGACAGACACACAGAGACAGACACACAGAGACAGACACACAGAGACAGACACACAGAGACAGACAGACACACAGAGACAGACAGACAGAGACAGACACAGACAGACAGACAGACAGACACACACACAGAGACACAGACACAGACACACACCATGCCTTGGGCGGAGGTCTTTACGGGCTAGTCATTTAACCTCTGTGCTGAAAGCCTTGTGGTGTCGACAATCACACCAGGGAAACCACAACTGAAAACCTTTCTACAAACCGTTTTTTGATATTGTATGTTTTCAAGCACATTTGTATGAAACAAGCAATTCAAGGGAAATTGTACGGCACACGGCCACTTTATTCCTATGTTCCATAATAAGATGGAATGTTGAAATTCCAGTATTCCCAAATGCCTGCAACAAAAGGGAATATTGAAACTGGAAGCACTATGCTGGATTAGTCACTCATGTACAATATTTAGTATACCATGATCTGTACTGACTTTTTAATCAAGGGGATACTTTGGGCCTTACTACTTCTCAATACTAACGCACTTGCCTCTTTTCAGGCTTGTTACTGTTCATTCTTTCCATCAGCGCGATGTAAGGGGTCAGGGCGATGATGACTTTGTCGACGCAGAGCTTTTACTTTCCCCTTGGTGAGAGGAACTATTGCGGTACTTGAAGAGAAACGTGTTTTTAATTGTGAGGGTTGTAACACTTAAAAACCATTCCACTGCATCAGGAGTATTTATATCAAGTGTTGATATACTCGATCACTTCCACTTTAAACTGTTCGTTCTGAGTATGTTTATACTGTAAAGCACATGTGGAGTAAAGAAATGATCAAGTGTTCTCCTCGTCTTTATTTTGTTGTGACGTGATGCTACAGCTTTATTTTTCACAGATAATATATTTTACACATCTGGAGTAAATTGAAGTTAAGTATGTTGAGATGACAGCACATGGCCTGGCCAGTATCTATGTCTGAGCGCCAATGGTATGACTGGACACTGGAATGAAAAAATGTTCTCCTCAATCTGCTGTTGCGTGTATCTACCACTAGATGGCACACTCGCTCTATAGACTTCATCCAAAAGCCAGCCGCCCCATCTGTTACTATCAGTTATCCACTTTGTCAACAGTGCTGCAGGGCCAGAGCACATAGTCGATACATTCCTATAAATGTAAAAATGTGGAGTGGCTGCTCCCCCCGCCGCGAGACAAGCCATGTGTCATCTTCATTAGGAACATAATGCAACGCTGACAAGATATCAATTGTACCGCTCATTTTCAAAAGTGCTCCGCCATGCTCGGCCAGCGCTTTCCCTTTCAGAATCCTCAGAGTCAGGAGAGTATCGACTGGGGGGGGAAAACACAATAACAAGAGGGAGTTGGGTAAATTACATTTGCGCTCGTGTGTGTGGACGTGAAATTTGTCCTGTCAGTAGCGGGACTGTTTGCCAGTATATAAAAGCACACACACACACAAGTGATGCAGCAGAAAGATTACAGATCTCATCAACTGGGCTAAGGGGTTTTGTTCTTGTGACGCGACCACCCAGGCACGCTGGAGAGTCATGGAGCAGTTTCACATTTAATCATTTTACAATTAAACCCATTTCCACCACATCGAAGCCGTTTGTCCAACAGATGAGTTGGAGGATCGTGTGGTCAATACCCCTGGCACTCGAAGGGCCATCGGGCTACGTTTGGGTTTTAGTTCGGTCAAGGCGTTGTTCAGTACAATGAGACTTCCCTACGGGGAACCTGGGTCGTAACAGGATACGGCAACAAAACCTGGGACACCGAGGATTGAGCAACACACCCAAACACAACACTAGAACATCCCCAAGTTGACGCAAACCGCATGACTCTAAGCTTCTCAAACTTTCCTCGGTCACATCCTAACCCTTCTCCCACTCCGTTTCCCATGTCCTGCCGTGACACCAGGGTTGTTAATGATAGGAGCGAACCTCCCCGGCCGGCCTAAATTCCTTCCCCGACCCGCCTGACACCCGGCCTTGGCTTATGCGCCGGTGTCTCGCTCAGTGTGTGTGTGTGTGAGAGAGAGAGAGAGAGAGAGAGAGAGAGAGAGAGAGAGAGAGAGAGAGAGAGAGAGAGAGAGAGAGAGAGAGAGAGAGAGAGAGAGAGAGAGAGAGAGAGAGAGAGAGAGAGAGAGAGAGAGAGAGAGAGAGAGAGAGAGAGAGAGAGAGAGAGAGAGAGAGAGAGAGAGAGAGAGAGAGAGAGAGAGAGAGAGAGAGAGAGAGAGAGAGAGAGAGAGAGAGAGAGAGAGAGAGAGAGAAGAGAGAGAGAGAGAGAGAGAGAGAGAGAGAGAGAGAGAGAGAGAGAGAGAGAGAGAGAGAGAGAGAGAGAGAGAGAGAGAGAGAGAGAGAGAGAGAGAGAGAGAGAGAGAGAGAGAGAGAGAGATCAAGGTGACTGCGCTGGGAGTGTGTGTCGGTGCGCTGTGGGCCCTAGCGTGGATCCTCGTGTGTGTGTGTGTTCGCCTGGCCCCCGGAGCAACGTCCACTTGACCCGGTCCGGCTCCCAAATGCTCAATATAGATTTCCAAACACACACCCAGGCTACCCTGAATCAACAGTGGTGTGCTGGAGGGGAAAAAGAGAGAGGGATGAAGGGAAGACAGATGACTGACAGCTCAGACGGTGGGAGAGGAGGAGGAGGAGTGTTGTGGTCCAAGCGGAGGAGGAGGGAAGATGACTGGGTTGAGGGAAGGAGGGAAAGGTTGTGGCGTGCATCAACCTCATGGAATAAACGCCTCCCTCCCCTCCCCTCCCCTCCCTCTTCCTCCATAAACCACAGTTACAGCCACAGGTTGCAGGAGAGAAAGCGAGAGAGATTTGATTTCATGTTGTGGAGGGGAATAATATTGGAGGCTGCCGGGGCTTGGGCCAGGGAGGCAAGTGTGAACCGGAGGAAGCAGACCGGGTTCAGGCTGGTGCCACTTCCATCAGGTGTTTTTTTTTGAAGACTTCTGGGCGGGTGGGAGTTGGGGCCTTGAGGAGGTTCCAAGGGGTCCCTTAGATTTCATCATAATTGAACTCACTGGAAACGATTCACCGCTTTTCAGCCACACAATTCAATACTAAATCAACAGCAGCAACATCTTCCCGTACGGAGGCTCCCGGGATAAAACGGAATCGACGAGGGGCCCCCGAAGCGTGTCTGTTCGGGCGTCTCTGTGCGATACGAAAACGTGTGAGAACCTCTGCGAATGTATATTCTCACAAGTTGTACGGCTCTTTCACAAACGGCCGAGGCGTTAACACGGCGCTTTACCCGATTTTGAGCTGTCGTCAAACTCAAGCGAGGAAAAGCGATATTCTTAGAACACGAGGAGACATTTCTGGCTGATGAGGTGACGTGTGTGTGTGTGTGTGTGTGTGTGAGAGAGAGAGAGAGAGAGAGAGAGAGAGAGAGTGTGTGTGTGTTTGGCTAAGGGTCAGCTAATTGGGGTCCAGAGTGTGTGTGTGTCCTGCCTGTCACTGTCTAGACTCTACCACCGGTGTGTTTTCTCAGATGTGAGGCTTTATTAAGCCCTTTACTTAAACAAACAGCCCAGGATGAGGGACGCCGCAGAGAGCCAGGCTACTGTGTGTGTGTGTGTGTGTGTGTGTGTGTGTGTGTGTGTGTGTGTGTGTGTGTGTTCGTGTTCATACACTGACTGGAATACAGGGTGTGTTTGATGCTCATAACGTGCACTTACCTGTGTGTGTGTATGTGTGATTGATGAAGGCGGGTGTTAGCTCACGTTAGCAAAAATAATCAGGATTTATGAGTCTCTCTGTGCTGCAAGTGGCGGGGCCAGTAGAGGCACAGAGCCGGGCTAATTGAGTTTGGCCATTACTGCCTCGTTCCTCTATCAAGGGCTCATTCAGCCGGTCATTCATCACAACACACACAAACACACACACCTACACACACACACAAGTCGTCTTACGTGTTTGTGCATCTCTGTTGTTCTTTGCTGTATGAACTTTTTCTCTTTAGGTGTGTCTGTCTGCCACACACTCCCCAGCCCACACACACACACCCTCTTATGTCTGTCTGTTGTCTTGTCTGTCCTCAGTGGTATTTGTGTCTTTATTATCCACACTCGTCTACGCCTGCCTGTTTTTTTTTGGTTTTCAAGTCTATCTTTAGTTGTTGAGCACGACGTCTGAGCGAGTCTAGCAGGGATCTTGTGACACAAACTTTTGACTGCAAATGGCAAAAGGGCTCCCTCGTCGTTCAGAGAGACGACGCACCGCGAGGGGAAAGACAGAAAGACATCGACTGACAGGGAGTGGAAATAGAGACGTATGTACAAAACTACAGGACGGTGATAGAGATGCTCGCAGAACGTACGGCAGCACGGTGACGGCTAGAGAGAGAGAGAGAGAGAGAGAGAGAGAAAGGGAAGACGAGGGGGCGCGTCTTTCTTTGGGTAAATTGGGTCAGGCCTGTCTGCCATCCCCGCCATACAGACAGCGGTCCCCGGAGAGAGAGACCCAGACTGTTCAACATGCTGCCGGAGAGAGAGAGAGAAGGCGAGAGATGACAGGAGGAGAGAGGCCGGGCGGCAGGAAAACATGAGACAAAGTTACAGATGGATGACAACGAAGGGGAGGCGGACGTGGTCAGAGAGCGAGCGTGCCCACGTGTTTTGGTTTTCATCCTCTCCATTAAATCAGAAGACACTGGCTTCCTTCTCATATCCAGTGTGTGCAGCTAAAATGTTAAAAATAAACTGTTTCACTTGAATCATTTTCACGCTGGTCACTGTGTGATTACTTTTGGTCTGAATACCCACCACAGGTTTTACAACAGCATGCCAAACTATCAACAAGTGATTCTCAAAGTGCCTCTTCACTTCTAGCAGCCCAGTGCAGTTTCACCTGCAACATCAAAAAAGAGTTGAGCATTGACTCTTATTGATAGAACAGTGCAACTGGTGGATAAAGGTGGAAATTTCAGTTATGCAATACCAACACTAGATATTTTGTGTGACACAGTCCTGAAATATTAATGCAGGTTGAGCTACCTGCTTATCCTGTATGGAGGCATGTTCGGAAATGTTGGAAAATGTAACTCTCGCTAAACAAAGAAACTTTGATTGGGTCCTATTTGATTTTTCATCATTGTTTAGTTTCATTATTCTACCTGTAATCCAGATTCCATATTGATCTCAGTGAAAGGTCAGGAATGCAGGTCTATTGTATTTTCTCCCTTCAAAGGGTATGCACACACGCCCCTGTTCAAAACTCACCAGAAAACGTCCTCCCCGGGGGAGCGCCGTGCACCCGGACCCGCTATAGTATTCCTGGAGAAACGACCTTTCAGACATTATTGTTGAGTGTTTCTGCTTTATTAGGCAATCCGCAATGAAACGAGATAGAAATTATGGGACTGGAGGGAAACGACGAGCAAATGACGACACCTATATTGTATATACAATATTAGTATCACTAAAATATTCTTATAATATTCCCTCACGCTCAATAGTGAGTTTATAGAGACCTTATTGTACTTTAAAATGTTCTTTAAATCCTATAGTATCGCTATAATATTCTTATAATGTCTTTCCTATAGGATGACTATAGTCCTTTTTTGCAAGGGTCTTTTCATTAGACAATTCTGCGTGAGTGACAGGACGGGGTTGGGGTGCATAGCCCTATGATCCGCAGGGCACCCCAGTCATTTTTCTAGTATACTCCTGCTTGATGAAAGGACCCAAACGGTGTGTTTGTTCGGCGGACCGGAACTGCATCAAAGAAGAGAGCGTGGAAGGGTGAAAGAGGAGAAAGATGCGGGCTGTCGCTGAAGTGAGGAATGCTTCCACGGGTGTTTGGCTTGAAAAGATGAAAGGGTTAATCTCATTTGACAACACACAACAATGAGTAATGGCTCCGAAAGCCTCCCACTCCCTTGCTTGCCCACGCACTTTTTCCCCCCCTCGCAACTTTCCTGAAGCATGGCCTTATTTTGCCGTGCAGCCTCTTGCTACGTTTCGCCTTGTTTGCCTCCATTGTATGCGCAGCAGTCTGCCTGCCGTCTGTGTGCGCCTAGGTAAACACGTTTTGGGAATAGCAGCTAATCCATCACGGACGTCACGCTGAAATGTTTCCCCCCCGGGGCCCTGCGGTGCTGCGGTATCAGGTGGAAGAGTTCCACTTCCTGTCTTTGTAGGCAGGTTCCTGGCCGAGGGGGACGTTCTCCCTATTGGCCCCCGGCAGGCTGAGCGTAAAACCCATGGGCGACGCTACCTGTTCCACTGCAGCCCCGGACGGCGCCACTCTGGGCCCTGTGGAAGGGTGGTGTGTGTGTGGTGTATGTGTGCGTGTGTGTGTGTGTGTGTGTGTGTGTGTGTCAGAATGCACGGTGTGTTCATGAGTAATGCAGGGGTCGGGATTTTTGGATAGAGCCTGCTTTGTGTGAGAGTTTTAAAACATTCAGTATGGCCCTCTCTGCTGGTGTCATTGCAGAAGGTTGAAAGAGTGTGTTTAGTACTCAGAGCAGGTGTGTTCACTTCGACCTGTTTTTGATATGGGGAGAGTGCGCTGCGCCACGATGGGTTGTGAAGGAAGGTGTGGGTCTGGGAGTATCTCTCTCTCTCTTTCTCTCTGCCACATGGGATGAGTGTTCCTCTGTGAGCGATACAGATTGTAAATTGAATCTCTGTTGTCCACGCCGTGGGTGACCTTTCCCATTCTGCGCCGAGGAGTGCTCCAGAAAGCCAATATAGCCACCTTGATTTCATTCTTACAGAGTTAGACAGGGACTAGCAGGGGGGGTGAGGGAGAGAGAGAGAGAGAGAGAGAGAGGGAGAGAAAGAAAGAAAGAGAGAGAGCATTGACTCATTGCACATTTCTTGCTACCATCTTACTTTTCATGTGATTCCAAGGTGGCACAGAGGAAATGGGACCAAAACCTGGATGGATTCCAGTTGGTCTCTTGATATTAGTGATGCATCACAACACATTACATGGTGATGGCATGTTGACATATTCTTTTCCCGTATTTGGTCATGTGTAACAATATGTCATAAAACGCTGTCACCATGACCAGTGTGTTTCACACAGAGGAAAAGCCACTTTGACCAGTGGGGTGGGGGGGGCACTCTTTTGCACAGCTATACTGGTTAGAAAGCCCAACCACAGTTTAGAAGCCTATCCACTGCAACCCTACCACAGGAAAGCCCTACTATTGGTCAGATACACAACTATTGATTAGAAGCTCTACTACTGGTCAGATGCTCTACTACTGATTAGAAGCTCTACTACTGGTCAGATACACAACTATTGGGTAGAAGCTCTACTACTGGTCAGATACACAACTATTGATTAGAAGCTCTACTACTGGTCAGATGCTCTACTACTGATTAGAAGCTCTACTACTGGTCAGACACAGCTATTGGTTAGAAGCTCTACTACTGGTCAGACACACAACTATTGATTAGAAGCTCTACTACTGGTCAGACACAGCTATTGGTTAGAAGCTCTACTACTGGTCAGACACACAACTATTGATTAGAAGCTCTACTACTGGTCAGATACACAACTATTGATTAGAAGCTCTACTACTGGTCAGACACAGCTATTGGTTAGAAGCTCTACTACTGGTCAGACACACAACTATTGATTAGAAGCTCTACTACTGGTCAGATACACAACTATTGGTTAGAAGCTCTACTACTGGTCAGATACTCTATTACTGATTAGAAGCTCTACTACTGGTCAGATACACAACTATTGGTTAGAAGCTCTACTACTGGTCAGATACACAACTATTGATTAGAAGCTCTACTACTGGTCAGATACACAACTATTGGTTAGAAGCTCTACTACTGGTCAGATGCTCTACTACTGATTAGAAGCTCTACTACTGGTCAGATACACAACTATTGGTCAGATGCTCTACTACTGATTAGAAGCATATACACACTGTGACTAGTGAAAGGAGAGATATAAGCAGTAGGTGGTCTCTTTGATGTGAGAGAGCTGGAGTTTATTTTAACCCACCTACTTACTGCAGCTCTAGTGTTTGACACTTACTCCACCAATGATATATTACAGTTGGGTTACAAAAATATTATGGGTTTAAAGTGTACATATAAACTTGCTGCTTCACTAGCAGATTTAGCAATATATATTCAATATGAACAGTTTTATTTCGGCTAACAAAAAAGTCGTTTTAGACAGGAAGTTAGCCAAAAATGCTAAAACACCAGATGCATGCTTTAAGCTAGCATGGTCCTCAACACCTTGAAACCTTTTGCTGACAGATTTACTATAAAACCATTGTACAGTTGAATAAAAACGGTAGGCTGCAAAGAATTAAGACGTGAACATGATGAATGAGTCACAGTGAGAAGAAGACAAACGGGTATAATGTTCAAGATCAAACGGTGCCCTTCTTTCATGAAAGCTGATTAAATATGAATGGTGTGTGAGCTTGTATTGGACTGATTCCTGTTGCAGGAAGATGAGTTATATAAAAGTCTTTGAATGCCGCACACCGTGAAAACGATCCACCTGACAGACCAAAAATGCAATTGTAAATTCTTTCTTCAACCACTTCTTTCTTTCCCTCCACTCCCATGTACCTCGTCCATGAGCTCACTAATCAGATTAGTGAGCACGGTTGCGTAATTATGAACATTTAACAATTAAGAAATTGGTTCATGTTAAACCTCTTTCCTGAATTCTCTTTGAAATTGCTCTAGTTTTTTCTTTGGTGTCTGTATATCCCCTTAAGGCATATACATTATTATTCTTTTCATTTTAACCAATTAGATTTGTATAAGATTGTGATCAACTATCTCTGACTAGATGACTAAATGGCTTCAGATGTTGATCATGCTGAGCTGGTTGTATTTCTTCATCCTGTTTCCAGTCTCTTTGCTGTATTTTATCTGAAAGGTGAATTTAATTATTTATCATCCTAAATAACTAGTTTTGTGTGTTGATCTATTCTTCCATTAATTCACATTTGTTCCTCCGTCTTATGGCTAAAATCAAGAAGTGAATGTTTTCTCTCAAATGTGTAACCAGATATATTATCATTATTACACACACTGACATTGAGGTGTGATGTATGAGATGTCCAGTCTTTATCAAGCTGTTGTGTACATGAATAACTCTTTGTGTTTAAAGTGTATATATGTGACATCCAATTATTCTTGTGTTGACCATGTTATTGGCCAACAAAACACAAAAGTGACGTTTTTGTTCAGATCCACCAATGACGCTCCCCCCAAAAAAAGTCTGTGAATGGCTCTGAGCTTCAGAAAGTGCCGGATGTTACATAGATTCTCTCTCCATATATACAGTATATGTATATATGAGAGAGGGAGAGAGAGGTGCAGCCACTGCTGTTGGCTCCTACTGTAAATAGCAGCCTGATGCCAATGCTCATCACTATTTCCATGGTCTTGCAGCCTTTCCACAGTCAGCCCCAAGAGCCTGTAGTCAGCTTTGCCAATTGCAAATAATGTATTAACATGACAGTCGAATCGGGCTCAGCTGTCTCGGTCCAAGATGGGCGGCACGCCAGCAGAAACCAGTGAATTATGGTCTACTGCCTGGCGTTGATTCGATTTTTTAAAATTGAGACAATGAAATGTAAAACCCCAAATAGGATCAAATCCATACACAGTATTGAAATGGAACTTTAAAAACTCACAAATTTGTGTGCTTACCAGCATTTGATTTGCATTAGTGTGTATTGGGTTTGGCTGCCGCTGCAGCATTCCCTCGCTCTGGCGAGATATGGCCGCAGAGTAGGGTTTGAAATATATGAGTTTTGAAGGCCAATATCGACACCCATATTTTTAGACTGTAGTGGATATTGATTGGACCATTTTCATGCCAAACATCACAAGGATTCAGTGCTCCCCTCCCAAATGTTATTCTTGTCAGGGTAGAAAAGCATCTGAAGGAGCCTTTAGATCATCGTGGGACACTAAAACTCTTTTAGGTGAGCTAGCAGCTCCTCAAGGCAGTGACCCACCCCCCTTGTTCAATGGTAGGGGAAACTCTGGAATAAATGGGGCCGTTAAAGGAAGAATTCATTTCCCAAAACATAATTGAACTAAATAAAACGTGCAAAGAAAATAACATATAACATAAGCTGTGGTCAGGGAGGAACCTCTATCATCATCACTGACTGGCCAAAAGGCCAATATCAGCCCAAAACCCATATCTAGTCTAGCCCTACTTCAAAGTCATGCACCTTTCCTGGCCCCCCTGACCAATATGACCCAATATGACAATATTTAACAATGCATGGAGTCAAGATACAGCCATGGTGGTTACGGCGGTGAAAGAAGGAGCAAAGTTAAACAATGTAGAAAATCACAGTCCAGTCAAGGTGACATAAAAGAGACAACAAAGTAAAATAAAAAATCTATATTTACGCTCCAAAAGGCGGTAACAATGAAACCAGCAGGCTCAAACTAAACTGTTTTCTATTGTGACTAATGAAACAGCTCCTCCGCCACTCACCGAGAGAGAGCAGCCCTTTCAGTTTTAAATCACTTTGCAGTTCGGCGCTTGATCTTTTCAATTGTGTTTGATTACTCTTCTGCCTCATGGACACGAAACCTCCAATTATCCCTCGTTTCCAGAGGTACTTTTATCTGCCTGCGAAAACACCTTTCACAGTCGCTATATATCATTGTCAGTATTTGTATTTCTTCCTTTTAGTCAATACTTAGTTTTATCTTCTATTTATCTTCTTAGTTTAATTTTCAATAGTTTTGTATCTTCTTAATCACTGCATCACTAAACTTTGGATTTTTGACATTTTTTGGCAACAGGTCAATGAGGCAAGACGCATTTGTACTAGAGAGACGTGACCTAGAATGGAGTATTACACTGTATTTCAAGAGGTTTATCACTTTAATCGTGTGTGTGTGTGTGTGTGTGTGTGTGTGTGTGTGTGTGTGAGCATGAACGTTGCTGTGTTGCCCTCTGTTGGTAAGAAGAAGGTGGAATGATGGTTTTTATGTCGAGAAGAAGGACGGCGACGTGAAGTGTGATGTGACGCAAGGGCGAAAAGCAAGAACAACTGAGCAGGGTTTTGGAGGGAAATGACGGGAAAGTAAAAGAGAACAACAGAGAGGAGGACAAATGGCACAGCTCTGCACGGCTTGTCTCTGGAAAAAAAAAATCAAAAAAATCTGATGCTCTTTTCTGTTGCCGGTGCCGCCGAGCGCCGAGATCAATACGTCTCAATTCGGCCGGCGAGCTCGGCTTCGCGCACAGAAATCCATAACGCTGCTTTGAATTATTATTACAAACGCATTGCTCTTGTTTTCCCTGTCCCCCGCTAGAAGAGGTGGAGAGGTTGTCGAAACAATGAGGGTAAATCGATGGCGGTGGCAAACAAAGCGCGCCCCCGCGGACTCCCCGGCATAGGTCAAGCCAAATAATGCAGTTTTGCGATTAGCATGATTCGATAGTTCCTCCTCTGTTTTCTCTCCGGAGAGGTTTCCGCTTTAATCTCAGGGATGGAGGGATGGAGGGATGGAGGGATGGGGGATGAGGGGATGAAGGGATGGAGGGATGGAGGGATGAAGGGATGGGTGTTTTCATCTATCTTGCAGGTGGTAATGAAGTCATCATCCCATCCTGACCCTGTCATCTCCTGATGGTGAGTCATCCGCCTGTCGCTCTGGTCCCCATATGACACACACACACACACACACACACACACACACACAACACAGCCCCGTCTCATCCACAAATGCACACACACACACACATTCAAAACCCTCTCTCACGACCCTCCAAAAGGCCATGTCAGTCCCCACCCCACTCCTGTCCTCTCAGGGTTTACAATCCCATCATAACAAATCACAGTTATTAGACATAACACCATTAGCGCTAATATCGCGCATGAAACGAGGAGTATGGGAAAGGTGATGTTGAACGCGCACGTCTAAACACCGGCGGCCTCACAGCGCTCCGCCTCGAGCGCAGGAACGCGTCAGGGTTCGGCGGGTTCTGTAAACGAAGGCGACTTTAAGTAATTGCGTTTGAGTGGACGGGGCCTGCATGTCGCCGCGGGCCACCTCGGATAGTGCGTTGAGAGAAAGTGCAATGCTTATGAGCCAGACGCATACGTCAGAGAGAGAGAGAGAGAGAGAGAGAGAGAGGGAGAGAGAGAGGGGCGGGGGGGAGAAAGAGGGGTCTCTGGGAAAGCTCGGGAGGCAGAGGACAGCTGAATTCTCCCCTGCACAGATGCCCTGGCTCTCAGAGGAGCCGAATTAAATAGCTGACATAGTTTGGTTAGAGGATTTTCACGCCCTTGCCCTCTCTCTCTCTCTCTCACACACACACACACACACACACACACACACACACACACACACTCACACACACACTGACAGAACATAAACACCGTATTAGCCGTATCATCTCTCATCGACACTTAACGCCGTAGCGTCTGGTGTTAAAAGGCTACAAGCCGTGCTAATGCACTGTGGCGGCTAACACTTTAAGTGGCGCCGTTAAAGCGCATGACACACACACACACGCACACGCACACACTCACACGTGCAAAAATCGGTGACAAACACAGGTATAGGTGGCCCTCGCCAAATTTAATAAAACAGGTGACCTCAGGGAAACGCGCAAACACACTTACCCAGCATGCACTGCAAATGGGGAAATGTTATATAACACAGTGCATGATGTAGCTGAGCTGCTTCCTCCAGTCGGGCCGGTGCGTGTGTGTGTGTGTGTGTGTGTGTGTGTGTGTGTGTGTGTGTGTGTGTAGCTCTACTGATCCTGTTTAATTGCCCATCAGTGCAGCTGGTGAGGAAGAGCTTCACAGGGTTTTTGGGTCCACAGAGGTTGCGTGGCCGAGTGTGAGTAACACACGCTGTACACGGTCGGTATAACCCCGTGGTATAACTTTGTCCGTGGATTGTTTCACACACACACACACACACACACACACACACACACACGCACACGCGCCTCACACACCTCCCCATTTACCTACGGTTCACGTGGCTAAGTACCCCCGTCCCCGCATGACACGGTATCATGAGTCTCCGGATGTCTACTCATTCAGCTAGGATCAAAAGCTTATTAGGGCGAGGGAGAGGGAAAGGTTTACAGGCTCATTCACGCGTCGTGGTGGTGGTGTGTGTGTGTGTGTGTGTGTGTGTGTGTGTGTGTGTGTGTGTGTGTGTGTGTGTGTGTGTGTGTGTGTGTGTGTGTGTGTGCGCAACAGTGATAACTCAACCTTGAGAAGTCATGATGGAATCTATAATTGATAGACCTCAATAGCTGCCACTTCAATTTTCTTTTGCAATAAAACCGTTTGATCTTTTTTTGCTCCTCTCATACCAGGCGTCTGGCTTGACAGACGATACGCCGTGCTTTCTTTCTTTCTTTCTTTCTTTCTTTCTTTCTTTCTGTCTCTCCATCTCTGTTGACCTTGCTGAATTCCTCCTACTCTGATCCAGTCTCTCCTCTTAATCTTGCACCTTCTTGCTCTATTGATCTCTTCTCTCTTTCCCACTTCTGCTCTAACTGCCTTTACCAACTGTTTCACTTTGCTGCTTTTGCACTGTTGATATTTCTAGTCCTCTTCCCTCTGTGTATTTTCACATTGTTCACATTGTTCACATCATCGTCTCTTCTTTCTTTCTTTCTTTCTTTCTTTCTTTCTTTCTTTCTTTCTTAACATGTAATTTGATCTCGTATGTAGTCTTAAAATCGATTTTCTTGTGACAATATATAAGCCAGAATAAAGCAGGTCACTCCACTATTGTCAAGGAAATAAGAATTCCTTCTAGAAAATGATTGAAAAAAAGTTGATTTATATTAGAAACAAGTGAAGTAATCTTACCTCTCTTGGCTGGCACTGGGAGTTTAAGTTAATAAATAAAGTCTTAAAAAATACGATTTTAGGACTCCGTACAAGACCAAGTAAGTTAGTAACGATGGATTTGTCTTGTAGTGTGTGTGAATGAGTGTGTGTTAGGAGTCTACCAATATTTGAAGCTTTTGGCTTTGGATTTGGCTTCTTGAAGGCCGATACCAATATCCTTTGGATCGAAGCTGCCAAAAGTAAATATGCCGATATTCAATCTTTAAATTCGACCATTTTCATGCCAGAAATTCCAAAACTTTACAAGGATTCATTGTTTCCCACAGAATGTTTTTCTTTTCAGGGTAGAAAAGCCTCCGCAACAGCATTTAGAAACAGTCACTGAGCTACCTCCTGGTCTGTGAACGCACCGCACGCCAACCTAAACAGTGCAGGCCGTAATTCTCCTAAGACGTGTGCATCGCAAAAATCAGTGTAATCAAACAGACGACGCTGATAGAAAGCCATATCACCCTTATGTGTATAAACTGGTGTGTGTGTGTGTGTGTGTGTTTATATGTGTGTGTGTCTTCAATACCAAAACGTGTCACCCGTCTACAGCCCAGACGGACCACGCCTGATTCGTTAACCTTCCGTAGGCCCTCTATTGAACTTGGGAGAATTGCGTATAGAAAGTTGGAGGCAGTAATTATAAGTTGGCCCTCCTCCCCATAGAAAGTTGCAGGTCTAGTTGGCCCAGTCATCTCTGATGGAGAGATTAAAGAGGAGGAGGAGGAGGAGGAGGAGGAGGAGGAGGAGGAGAAAGGCTTGATCTCAGCATACAGGAGAAATAGATGACTAACCGAATAGCAGGGCCCAGCCAGCCATGACCACAATCAATGGGCTTTCTCTAAGTGTCTTCGATTGAGGCTCGCACTCTTCTCTCCCTCTATCTCTCCCTCTTTCCCCCCTCCTCACTCTCTTTCTTCCCCTCCCTCTTTTTCTCTTTTTCATTCCCCTTCTCTCTTCCTCCATCCTTCCCACTTTTTCTCTCCCTCCTCTCTCCCCGCCACTCCCTTATCTCCCCCCTCCACCTCTTTCCCTCTCTCCTGCGCTCTCCCCTCATTCTCTCTTCCGTCATCCTTCTCTTTCCTTCCCTCTTTCCCCAGCCTCCCTTTCATTCTTTCTATGTCCCCTCTTTCTCTGCCTTTCTCTCTCTCTATCTCCCTCTTTCTTTTTCTCTTTCTACCTACTTCACCCCCTCTATCTATCTCTTTCCCTTCCTCCCTCCCTCTCTCTTTCTTTAGTTTCTCCACCCCTCCTTCTTACTCTTTTCTTTGCTCGATCCCTCTCCCACTCTCTCTCTGTCACACACACTAGACTCACCCACCCTCCTCCTCCTCCTCCCTCCATCCTGAGCTCGTATTGATTGAGTCCAGTGCAGCTTCATTAGGATTCTCCCATTCACCTTGTTGAACGCAGCCCGGGGCAGAGATCCAGCAGAGAGGTTGCGTGTCCGCCGTGCACGTATTTCACTTTCCGGCGGACCTGCTCTTGCTTATCTGTTCGTTCCAGGCGGCCGAGGGTGCGCTTCAAAGATTGTTTCCGCTTGACCTCGTCCTGGAGTTTAGTGTCACAAAGATGTGTCAGAGGCAAACTGCAGGTGAAGATGTCATTCAGGAGGTTTTTCTGCTATTTCTTCTTCTCTTGCTGGGATTAAAAAAGAAAACCCCAGACTCCACCCAGCGCCCCGCTCCTTTTAGTACGGACACATGTAGGCCAAAGTATGACGAGATAAAATGAATTTGGCATTTTACGTACAGGGTGATAAATCTGACAGAAAATGGGCAATAAGTAAGATTTTTACTGCCCCATAGCACAAAATGTCCATAATATATGTGCAGGGAGTTTATAGGGTTGTTGAACAATACCACTGACTCAGTGATTACTTGGCGAGGAGCTGAGATTCCTGGCTTTCAAACAAGTATTATTCCTCCAGCATTCTGCATGGTGATATATTACTTCTTCACGAGATGTTTCTGTTGGATCTCTCTCTCATTAGCTGGCTCACTTTGTGAAAATGTGACTTTATTGCTTGTGTCAGCTACAGGCCACCATAGCTCAAGGGGACTACCACTGCTGACAGCGATCTACGCTCCCCCTAAACGTCACATCTCTGCAACTCGGGCATCATAGAAAATCTCGACTTCCCTGGACATATTTCCCCCCCCTTTGTTCATGTGCGCGCAGCTCGTAATTAGGTTATTTCCGACGGCACTTGAAGGCAGCACGATAGCTAAAATACTAGCTAAGTGGCATCGTTGCACTGCTGCACCTTGACGTTAGCAGAGCTGACACTTGTTGGCACTGTTGTCAGATACATCACATCTGCCTCAAGGAACGTTATTGTTATTTTTCACTTCATTTTTCAGCACCTCTCTTGCATTTCTGGTCCGCTGCGTTTCCATGTCCGTTTGTCAGGTGGCCTCAGACGCCGCACAACACAATCAGCCTGTCGTCGTCAGCTCAGTGCATGAAAGGCAGAAAGCACCAAAGTAAAGTTGGCGTTGGGAGCGAAGAGGATGAACCAGTGATGCACATATAACCCCCCCCCTCCTATACAGAGCCAGCTACCAAACAACCTCAAACTTTATTTAAACCTTTAGTATCGGTGATGCTTCCAGGAACCCCCCCCCCCCCCCCCCCGGGCTACTCCACACGGCTCTGTTCCCCCCCCCCCGTCCTCTCCTCTAGTTTAAGTCTCCTTTCCCCCTTCATCATCATCACCACCTTTATTTATAGGGCACTTAACTACGAGAGAGAGAGTGGCAAAGTGATTTATAGCCTCAATAAAAATGTAAGTAATAAATGTAAAAAGCTGAACAATATAAAAAGACAAAAAGAAAAACAAAGAGGGGGAAAAAAGAAAAAGGAACACGTGCGCAGCATAATTAAATGAGAATAAAAACTGAATCCAGACCAGAGTTCATGTAAAAACAGGCCGTAAAAGACTCAGCAGCAGATTAGTGATCCTTACAGTGGCCTGGCTCTGTTTCAGCTCGCATGGTTTTTAAATGGAAACAATTTTCAATATGACACCCCCTATATGCTTGGCAGTATGAGCACTTAGCAGCGGGGACAATAACAACACTCACCGCGCCTCAAAAACTAGATCCAAATATAAATCTCTATTTCCAGTGTTTTCATTGAATTCCCTCATTTTGCCTGCACACCCCCCCCCCCCCCCCCCCCTCTCTCTCTTCTCCTGGTGTTTCTGTCTCGGGCTTTTACACCCTTTCAGCTAACGCTGCGCAGAGACGATTAGTCACGACTTTCCCTAAATATGTCAGCGCGTGGCAGAGAGACACGAAGCAGGAGCGGGGGAGAGAGGGAGAGAGAGAGAGAGAGAGAGAGAGACGGTCATGTGGGAGTGGAAGGGAGGTGGAAGGGGGGGAGAGAAGCAGCAACCCCGGGGGCCAGAATACACACACACACACACTGATAACACACCGATAACCCATACATACATAGAGACACACACACCGAAGCGATCACATGCGGAGGTATGTAAACACCCGTGCATGAGACAAGAGAGGTTCAGGTCAAATGGCCAAATGACTCTTTTTTTCTCCCCCCAACTTTCTGTCTGTAAAAATCATTTCACCCGCCTCCCCCGAGATGATCCGCAGACGCCCCCCCCCCTGTGTTTGAGATAGATGCAGCACGATAACTGCAACTGTATGTTTTCACTGGGTATTTGCCATCGCTTCTTCACGTGCACTGTATATGCAGGGTGATATATGCTGGCGGTCTGTGTATTTCGGATTTCGGGGAGTGTGTGTGTTTGCATTTCTGAGGACTCGGGGTGGGGGGGGGGGGTGGGGGGGGCACGGCTTACTGGTGTGTGTTCCCGAAGCGAAATCGTTGAAGACGTGGGAATTATCCGGCGCACCCGAAATTGGACGTTTTTGGCTTCGTGGGTGTGCATCCACCGTGATCTTGATCTGTACGTTGAAAGAACGGCGGAGGCAGTGAGAGCATGTCTTCTGTGTTTCCACCATGCAACGTGTGTGTATTTTTACCTCGATGTGCTAGGAGTACGCCGATGTATAGGGGCGATGTTGGCCTTTAAATGAATATCGGGTATCCAGCCAGCTGCTGTTGCCCCCTCTGATACGACAGAGGGCCGTAAAACCTGAACATTTGTGTTTCTTTGCACATTTTACTTCTCATTTTATTGTTCAATTAATTTCTTATTTAAATGTCTCCCAGAGTTCCCTCTACCATTCAATATGGTAATAAATAAATAAATAAATTAATTTAAAAAAATAAATAAAAAAATAAATAAAAATAATTTAAAAAAAGAATATGTGTAAAAAATAAAAGGTGGGTCAACCTGGCTTAAGGAGCTTAAGGCTTTAATAATGAGAGTTAACCTACTTAAGTTAAGTCCTCCTTAATAGGAACTAAAATCCTGGGTTTCAGTGGAGAATTGTGTCACACGAAGGTCTAAACTCTGTTTCAGGGGCTTTCCCACCCTGACAAGAAGACAGTTCTGCAGGAAAAAATGTAACTGCAACTGAAAATATCCAATTGAAAGATATTTAATATCAGTATATAAAACACTGGTATATCGGTCACGCTGTATGGACATCCTGCCTGCTTACAGATGTGTGTATCTGTGCACATGAAGGGCTGTTTAGTGTAAGTGTCTGTCCGTGTGGCCCTGTCACCCCCCCCCCGCCACCACACACACACACACACACACACACACACACACACACACACACACACACACACACACCCCGAAGGCTGCAGGGAGTGCGGTGGAGTTGTGGGGGCTGGTTCAGTTCTCCAGCAGACACCCTGTTTATTTAGCCTGACATTCCTCCGCTGCTACCCAAACGGGAGAGCCAGCTACTCTGCCTAGTCTCATCCTGACTCACGTCCGCCCCGTCAATATCAATGAGATCTGATGTGTGTGTGTGTGTGTGTGTGTGTGTGTGTGTGTGTTGGTGGGACAGGGTGCATACTTCAGTAGCAGTGTGGGGGGTTGACGTGTGCAGGGCGTATTCGTTTGTTGTTTGCAGGTTTGTGTGTGATGTGATTGCGCTTCGTGTCTGGCGAGTCACCGTTACCTTGACGACAGGCTGCCTCCCGTCAGGATGAGCTCCGCGCTGACAGGCGACCCGAGAGGCGTCCCTCCCGGCGTTAAGCGTCCGCCCCGCCTCGCCCACCGCAGGCGGGAGTTTATTTACCCTTCGCTTCTCGTTAGCCCGCTGACTTTCGCCTGCGTGGCAGCCATTTTGGATCGTTGAGCTACCGCAGCCCTCGGGGGCGGGGGGGGGCCTCTGAGGAATCAATGGCGGCGCTTGTCGATACCGGTCACATGTGCTGTTTAGGATTTTCTCTAATTGATATTGAGCGCCGACTCGCTTTTTCGGTTAGCGTGTGTTGAATTTCACGTCGCTCAAAAATTACGAGGCCTGAAACACGCGTCCTGGTGGTACGGTTAGCCGCCCGATTTACGGTATCTTTTCTTTGCCTTGACGTTTGGCTTCGGCGGAACATTTCTCTTCTCCTTTTTGGTCATTTTTTCCGTCTTTTTGTTTTGGTTTTAATCCCTGCTGGAAAGCTCAATAACACATATCAGTCCCATGTTACAATTCGGAGCCAGAGTATCGGCTTTCTCATCCCCTCTGTCCCCTCTGTTCCTATTTATTTATTACTGCTGTGTGTGTGTGTGTGTGTGTGTATGTGTGTGTGTGTGTGTGTGTGTGTTTTAAGTATCATTTACATATTGTGTGGGCATGTGATTTGGTCGGGACTGGTTGGTCCTGGCCTGTCTCACTCGTTACCCTGTCATAACAAGTACTCCACTGCTGTATTTCACCTTTACATGCACACACACACACACACACACACACACACACACACACACACACACACACACACCGAGCCCTGGTTAACACACCTTGACTTTTCCTCACCTCGTTAAGTTGCAGAAGGAGGGGATGGGGGCCGAACGAAGCAGAGAGGGACAAGGGAAGCGGACAAACGGAGACGGGCCTTTTTTACGTCTTTCTAGGTCACAAACCACCAAGTTGTCTCGCGAAGCGCCGAGTCGGATCGAGATGGGCGAGAGAGATAGAGTCGAGGGTGGAGAGAGAGAGAGAGAGAGAGAGAGAGAGAGAGAGAGAGAGAGAGAGAGAGAGAGAGAGAGAGAGAGAGAGAGAGAGAGAGAGAGAGAGAGAGAGAGAGAGTGAGAGTGTGTATGACAGGGAAAGTGTGCCTATGTGTTGCTAAAGCCCCCCACTCTGCTTTCCACATGCACAGACATGCACACGGATGAATGCACACAGGCGCACACACACACACACACACACACACACACACACACACACACAGCCACAGAGGAAATGGAGTATGTACAGTATGTAGTGTGTGATTTTCTTTCTACGGGGGATGCCTTTCAGCGTGGTAACGCCACAAAACACACACAGCCCTCCCCGCTGGGTCCTCGAGGAGCCACCGGATGAGACGGTTTGGCAGCTGTCCTCTTCTGGCCCCGGGGGGACGATGACTTTCACAACGGGTGGGATCGACTACAGGGGGGAACGTGATAGCGACCTTGTCTTATTAGACTCACGAGCGCAGGATGGATGGTCTGTCCAACATGGCTGCCGTTCAGACTGGAGAACGCTGCAAAACGCATATCCTGTACGCTTTTTTTTTGATTTTCGTGGTTAGCAGTTACAGCGGGGTTATTGAATGCAGCCCCCGGACATGCAGAAGAATAGATTTCACTTTGTGTTTTTTTTAGGTATCCACGGGTCCACCGCAGTTCGGTCTGTTACATTGATTGGAGGGGGGGTGTGTGCGTTCGGTTTTACCACATATTCCCCCCAGATCGGGTAGGTGGGCGACATTTCAGAGGATCGGTTCGCCGTAGGGTCAGACGGTGCTGGAGTCTGCTGTGTGTGTGAGAGCCGCTGTTGCAGAATCAACAAGGAAATCAATATCGCAAATCACACATAATGATACTGTAATACAGGTGCTGTGAAGAAAAACACAGAAACAGTCTGCTCTGAAAAAAATGAGAACCCACCTCCTGAATCCTTGTTCACAGAAAAAGGAAGTCATGAACCTGGGACCCAAGGTCAGCGCGGGGTTGAGGCTGTACCCCCGGGGGAACGGGGATGCCAATGCGAGTACGTTAGCTGCTTAGCTTAGGTGGGTGGGTGGGTGGGGGGGGGGGGGGGGGGGGGTGTTCGTTGGCTCGACAGCGCCAGCCCGGAAAACAACATACTCACCCATCCAGCCCGCAGCCAAATAGATCTATCAACTTCAACGGGGGAGTTCGCTGTCGGCGGCGGCAGTGACAGACATTTCATACTTCATCACTGTCAGTCAGAGCCGCCGTGATGGATGAAGAGCTAAATTGCTGTTATTAAATGAACTGTTAAATTGTTGTGGGCGTGCGCTGTGCCGTTTGTGCTGATTAGAAGCGCGCACACACACTCACACACGCGCACACACACACACACACACACACACACGTTTTTACATTTAAAAGTACATCTTAGGCGTTGAGCTTGGCGATGCAGACACCCTCCGGGCTCATCAGTCAGAGATGTGTCAGCTTGTGTCGGCTTGTTTTGACCTGTAATTGTAGCGCCTCCGCCTCGGGCCAATCAGTGCAATTTAAAAAAAAAAAGTAAAATGCTTGAACGCCGAGGTAAGATGTATCATTTCCCCAAGTTCTGTCAAAATGTGATTAGCGGTGTCTGAGATACCGCATGCCATGAATGAACAGACCGCTGTTGAAATGATGATTGCGTGTATGGGTCTGTCTGTTAGTATGGAGGACCAGGGTCAGACGTTCCCAGACCCGAGACATGTAATGCAAGAAGAAGTGAGAGAGCTCTTCTACCGAACATGCTCACACACACACACACACACACACACACACACACACACACACACACACACACATCAAACATCCCACATCCCATCTTCACACCGATCCCCTGTCCCTACTTTTTTTCCCATGGAGAGGGAGAAAGTACAGGAAGCAGGATCCTCTCAGATGAAACCCCACATTCTCCTCTCTCGCCATTCGCTCCCCAGGAATTCTCCGCTTCGTTCCAATCATAACTACAGGAAAGGGGTTGGGGGTGCGGGGGGTGGGGGTGGGGGTGGGGGTGGAGGGGGGGGGGGTGATGGATGGCTTTTCGGCGCCATGTTTGTACAGCACATAGCTGGAGCTGCCAATGGGAGGGGAAGCGGCGGGCCGCCGAGGATGAAAACGGATACGGAGGTGCAGTAATACGAACAGTAAAATTTAATAGACTTTATGAAAACGCCTGCTGGTTTCAACAACAACATTACAATGTGTGTGTGTGTGTGTGTGTGTGTGTTTGGGCATGCGCAGATGTAGTGTATGTTTCAATGTGTGTGAAAAGTAAGTAAGACAGTGTGTGTGTGTGTGTGTATGTGTTTGACTCAGGACCAGTTTAGGATTATCCATCTCTTAGCTTTGGCCCAGTGACGGGTCAGTGGGGGTCTAATGTCTCAGCCAGATGTGTGGGTGGCTCCTTCATCCTCTTCTTTCTTTCTTTCTTTCTTTCTTTCTTTCTTTCTTTCTTTCTTTCTTTCTTTCTGTTCAATGATGTCCAGGGAGAATGCTCTAGTGCACAGGAAGTGATCGTGTTTCCAAACATCATCAACGGTTTGGTTTGTTTGGAATACATAGAAGAGTATTTAGTACACAGTACTGGACACACTGTTTGATTGACAGGTGACCTCTGGGAAGAGCAGTGAAGAAACACCACAGCGACGAGAGCTGAGAGACAAAAGACGGAGACGAAATAAAGGATTACGAATTGAAACATGTATTAGACCACATGTGCCGAATCTTGAATATGTCTCTCTCCCTCTCTCTCTCTCTCTCTCTCTCTCTCTCTCTCTCTCTCTCTCTCTCTCTCTCTCTGTCTGTGTCTCTCTCCCATTCTCTCTCCAGCTGATTGGAACTGACTGCATGGGGTAAGAGGGGTTTCCGCTGACACAGGACAAGGAGAGGTCTATGTCTGTGTGTGTGTGTGTGTGTGTGTGTGTGTGTGTGTGTGTGTTAACCAGGTGACTAAATTAGATGTGGCTCTCGGGGGGGGTGTCGAGGTGTCAGTAGCTCAACCCCCCAGCCTCTACTAGCAGGGGGGTCAAAAAAAAAAAAAGCAAAGCGAGGAGGTGCAATCAGCGAAGGGAGAGAAGGAACAGGGGAGGAGGAGGAGGAGGAGTGAATGAAGGTGGGGGTCAAATGCTCACAGCCCGGGACGGGACAGCGTAGTACAGCCGCACATTTGAACTCGACCCACGAGTGAAAGTGCGACATGAATCCCTCACCTGGACCAGCGGTGTTGGAACAGAGGTGATCTGGTGAGGAGCCGGTTTGGGAATGACTGATGGTTTCAATTACCCTTCAAGAGGAATTCCTTCTTTTATATGTGTGGATAAAGTCTGTGTATTTCTTTCTCCTTATAACTCCCTTGATCCCATGGCTATGATTACACAGTAAGTGTGTGTGTGTGTGTGTGTGTGTGTGTGTGTGTGTTGGGGGGGGGGGGGGGGGGGGGGGGTGTTGTATAGAATGGAGGCGGGTGGAGGGGGGTGGTTGTATAGATGGGTTTCATATAACCCATGCATTCAAAACAACTTCATGAAGAGAAACAGCTATTGATCTCAGCAGCTGGCAGGCATATGATATCAATAACACCTCTGTCTCACACACACACACACACACACACACATGCACGCACTCGCACACACACATGCAATCCATTTCACTACCCTATTCACCACAGGATGAATCAATTCTCTGCAGCAGGGCACCGATTGATCACACTGTAGTGACTGATTGGTGATATAGCCGTCCCTCTGTGCATGTGTGCATGTGTGTGTGTGTGTGTGTGTGCATATGTGTGTGTGTGTCCAGACTGAAACATTTGCTGGCTATAATCACACCCTCATAATTCCACTGCGACACATTGCCAGGAATGAATACACATTATGACCACATGAATCATGGTCATATTGTTGTAGGCTGCATGTTACGGCTTCTCTAATCTGCTGCAGCACCAGTTGTTGTGCGTGTTGTGATGTTCTGCTCCACAATGTGTCTGAAGCGTCTCATCTCAGAGTCTGATGGTGCTCGTTTTGGTCAATGGGGGAAAAAAATGTGCCACCCGTTCATTCACCCATTGAACAGCGGGAGAGGAGGGGGAGGAAGAGAGGGTACTGATGCCTTGCAGCTCATCTTTCTGGCACAAATGAGGATATTTAGCCAGTTCATGAACGCTTTAACTGCTCTAAACACCCCGGTGTCTGGTAGGGCTTTCATTGGCTGCACAGGAAGTGATGCATTTTATGTTCCTGGATTGTTTGGAATGAATAGAAGAAGAACTGGGTGGTTATAACCACCTAGCATGAGAAGCGATCAGCCGCCGTGGCTCAAACTTCATCAACACAAAACACAGATGACTCACTCAGAGGAAGGTGTGTAAAGTGTGTTTGGGCTGAAGAGAAGAAGAAGACACCCATCAGGGATGAATCACACTTCCTGGATTTGCCTTTACAAGCCCATGTGGTCAGGAAGTGGCGTGAAAATCTTGTGTGTTTCTAGTGTTACGCCACCCCCCCCCCCAAAATCTTCCTCGCAGACAAACTGCGCACTTTGTCCGACTCGTCTCAGGTCACAGGAAGTAAACGCACTTCTCGCAACAAGCTAGCTCCAGTTTCTCGCGGCGCTGGCTGCACAATTAGACTTCATAAAAAACAACCGAGCTGTTTTTTGTTTTTTTTAGTCTCCACGTGACTTGTTTCTCTATTGTGTCTCACTCCACGCGGTGCACTTCCCCCTGCTCGCTGAATGAGATTCTCCAGGTCCTTGATTTGATCTCCAGGCCTTCATTTCTCTCCTCACCGTCTCCCTGAGGTGTAGAGTCTCCCATCTGCTAGCTCAGCTCTTTAAGTTGCAGCACAGCCTCCCCTACTCCTCATAATTCACAAAGTTTGCTTTAAACACAACCCCCCCCCCCCCCTGCCCTACACACACACACACACACACACACACACACACACACACACACACACACACACACACACACACACACACACACACACACACTCTTATTGCTTCTGTGTTCAACCTTGGGAATAGACTTGGGGAAGCAGAGAAGGAGAGATGGAGGGAGGGGAGAGAGAGAGAGATGACTGTTCTCCTGTTCTCTCCCTTGGTTCGTAATTACCCGGTGAGCGCGGTTGCGCGCGTGTGTGTGTGTGGTTGTATCTGTCTGTTTGTGTTTTTTACTTTGTGTGTGCGTGTGCGTGTGCGTGTGCGTGTGTGTGTGTGTGTGTGTGTGTGTGTGTGTGTGACCCATTGGGGTGGTCGTAGCCCTTGTGCAGATTAAATGCTGATGCAGAGTGGAGACAGCTGGGCAGAATGGAGCTCAGGTCATTAAGGTTCTACTGGCAAGAGCAAAAACAACCGTGGACACACACACACACACACACACACACACACACACACACACACACACACTTTTACCTCACCACTCAATGAGCCTTTTATTTTGGAAAACAAACAGAGGAGGCTAAAAATGAAAGAAGGAAAACAGTGCTGGTGACAGGCCCGCTATGGGGTCTCGGGATAGAGGGATGAGGTAGAGGAGAGAAGAAAGCCAGAGAGAGAGAGAGAGAGAGAGAGAGAGAGAGAGAGAGAGAGAGAGAGAGGGGTCTTGAGGGCCCAGACAGTAGGGGAAGGGTATATTTGTTCAAGCGAGGGTTTCCAGCAGTCCAAAACAAAGTGGGGGATTAAAGGGAATCAGACGAGACCCTCTGCCACCCCACCCCGCTGTCCTCCCCCCCCCACCCCGCTGTCCTCCACCCCCCACCCCACCCCTGTCAGCATGCACGTCCAGTTCACACCCAGGGGGTCCTGGAGGAACTGAGGGCCTTTGTACTGCAGGGGAAACACTTACCAAACTGAGCAGATGCACCGAAGTCCTACACTTGAGCGTTTCCAAAAAGACACTCTGACTAACGTGTGTGAAGTGTAATGTTTGTCTGAGCCGTTACTGCAAAAAGGGCTTCCAAACCTTTTTTCTTTTTTCTCTTTTTTCTTCTTTATATCCAGGCCCATTTGGTAGGGCAGCATCCCAAGAAACCCCATCTGTGAAGATTTTTCTTATTAGATATGACAACTTGCAGGTTTTCTCATTGTGCTAACTTCTAGGGAGTGAAATATTACTCCTCATTTTCCCCCTTGGAACCTCCAGGACTCCGGGGCCCCCCTTTTTTTTTTTAGGGAACCTTCACCACTTTATCTCACCAAAAAGGGCAAATTTTAGTGACTTGGTGTGTCTGGATGTGTTTTTGTGTGAAAACCTGATTACGTTGGGAACTTTACTTTACAAGAAGTCATCTCAGGGCGTGGAGTCAGTCAGGTGGGCGAGGTGCGCCACTGCGGCAGCTGTCAAGAGACGCGAAACAAACGCCCCTCCAGGCAGGCCTCCCTCCCAACTTAATTTCATTAAATCTGTGATTTGTTTCTGTTTGTGTGCCGCAGCGCGGGGAGGGAGGGATGGAGGGAGCGAGGGATTGAGAGAGAGAGGAAGAGAGAGAAAGAGAGAGAGAGATAAATGAATGAGTGAGAGTGAAGCAAAGTGTGTGTGAGAGAAACAGAAGGCATCGGAGGAGCGATTAGTGCGGTGGTATCCATCATTGGAGCGGCGCTGCTCTGGTCGATTGCCACGGACACTGAGGAATACTTCATCTAGCCCCACTGAGAGGGAGGATACACACACACACACACACACACACACACACACACACACACACACACACACAGAAACAGATATCCTTGTATTATTCTATAGTGTCAAACTCCAACCCGCTGTTTCCTCCTCCCATCTTTCCCTCTTTCATTCCAGCAGTAATTCTTTTCCTCTTTTTGTCCAAATCTTGTAACCTTCATTCAACGTTTTGGTATTCTGCTTCCCATCTCTCTACCTTTTTCCTTCTGACCCTGTTTGAAGGCTTTTCTTGGTGTGTGTGTGTGTGTGTGTGTGTGTGTGTGTGTGTGTGTGTGTGCTGATCTCTCTCTCTCTCTCTGACAGTCTGTCTGCAGCAACCCCACTTACCATCCCCATTTATTATGCCGACATGCATATTGCATTGACTGGGGTGTGTTTATTTGTGTGTGTGTATGTGTGTGTGTGTGTGTGTGTGTGCTCATACATGTCTTCATGCATGTGTGTGTGTGTGTGTCTGACATGACAGCCAGAGACAGATGTGTGTGTGCACAGTCATAAATATCATTAAAATTACAGCTTACCACTTTGCACAGCTCACACAGGCTATGACAACAAAGGCAAAACAGACTCAACTCAGCGGATCATTATTTCATGCCTGACAAATGTGTGTGTGTGTGTGTGTGTGTGTGTGTGTGTGTGTGTGTGTATCGGTGGCTCATGTAGGCAAGTGGGTTAGTGGGAGTTAAGAGTGTGTGTGTGTGTGTGTGTGTGTGTGTGTATGTGTGTGTGTGTGAGACAGACAAGGGCATGGGAACAATTAGGAGCTGTGTGTGTGTGTGTGTGTGTGTCTGTGTGTGTGTGTGTGTGTGTGTGTGTGTGTGTGTGTGTGTGTGCAGCTGACCCCTCTGGTGAAAACGGAAGGATCAGGGCAGTTTGAACCCATTAGCCTCTCTGCCGCCACTCCTGCTTCGCTATCCCTCGCCTTCCTCTCAGTCTGGGCCCTCATCTTCCTCATCCTCTCTCTTCATCATCCTCTTCATCATCCTCTTCATCATCCTCTCCCCTTTTGCAGCCGGACTTGAAAAAAATCGATCTGTTTCTGTCGGCGCAATTAAAAACTGCAGGTGTTATTTGCTTTAGAGAGAGAGTGTAAGTTCGGATAGAAATGCACCAGATGTAGAAAGCGGTAGAAAGTAGAGTCGTGTGGGCGGGTTCACGTGCTGTGGAAATAATGGGAAATTGGAAAGTGGAGAGAAAACAAAAGAGAGTATCGTCATCAGAGGTGGATCTGACCTTACTGGGGTTAAAATGATGTTGCACAAACCACATCATCCGTCATCTCAGTGCATTTTGCACGGTAAATAAAAAGCTGGCCTCTATTTGGTGGTCATCATGAAGCGAACAACCACCAGTACAGCCAAAACCAGTTACATTTTAGTTGTTTTTTTTCAGAAAAGCATGATTTTATGTTCGGTAAACTCTGTTCCACAAATAAAAACTGACATTAGCAGGGTTTAGCCTTCACTACATCCCTTGTATTCGTCTCTTCGGCCAGTAAGTGAACTGACTTGTGTCTGAGCGAACAGAGGGATGGGCAAAAACCATGAAACCCATCCAGCGCTCAAGTGGAGGTTATATATACAGAGGGAGGGAGGGAGGGGGAAAAAAACTAAACAAGATGAGAGAAAAAGTTTGTTTGTTTGTTCGCTGGCGACGGCGGGTGGCGTCTGAGAAGGATTTATATCCCATCGGGGGCCAAGCTTGGCAGAAGGGAGACGACAGAGGCTCGGTGGCGCTTTGGGGGCTCAGCGCCACGCATAAATCACCCACCTGGAAGAGCTACAAAGACTGGCATCGGCCGTGGCACGGCGCCACCGGGCCGACGCGCCGTTTGTGTGGAAATGAGGGGGAGACCAGGCGCGCTGATAATGGCCATGCGATCGCTTTCTCGATGCGACTCCAAACTACGACGTGACGCTCCGCGGGAGAGGAGAGGAAGAAAGAGAGGGGCGGAAAGGGATACAAAGAAAGCAAACGAGCGCGTGGGGGAAAAGAGGATGGAAAAAAAAAAGAAAAGGGGGGGGGGGGGGGGCGAGGGATCTTTGAATCGCAAGGGTGTCGTGGTGTTGGTTACACCTCCTCAACGCGGTGGAAAAACAAGCCCTTACAAGGTCAGAGATGTGTCAAACAAGACAAATGTATGATGATAAAAGCCTTCGCCTTCACATCCAAGAGTGTGTCTTTGTGTGTGTGTGTGTGTGTGTGTGTGTGAGCGCATGTGCGTTTTCACTAAACTCCCAGCACCAGTCCCTTGAGCGGAGGCCTGGGGAAGGAAAGTTGGATGCGGCTACCACGCATACGTCTGGTCCAGAGCTTTCCAGCACCTTCCACAGACCTGGGAACACGATCCAGCGAGGACACGCTCGGAAAAAAATGAAGCTCAGTGGCGCAGCGTTGCCAAAAGAGAACAATTTGATCGCTTTTATCGTGCACATGCGATTATTGGTGGTCAATTGTTCACTTATTTGTTCATTTAGCCAGTAACTTAAGATTGGATGGAGCTTTAATGATCCCGGTGGGGGGGAAATAGAAGAGGACAGGAAACGGGGTGTAGTACGAGTAGTATGAACTTGGTTTCATGAGGGTGTGTAAAGTAACAGAATAGCAGAATAACTGAACGACGTGAAAATATACCAAAAATATGAAATATATCCATTAAGAAATAAGTGAAAAATGACAAGATATATGCAATATACTGCAAAACAAATGGGAAGAACATGAGAAAATGTGTAACTAACTGTCAGATAACCAGTCATGTGCAAACACACACACCTACATACACCATGCATGCATTCACTCAGGACACACAACATGCATGCACTAAGACATGTAACATGAGCAGATGCATGCTTGCAAACACACACACACACACACACACACACACACAATCTAGAAACTCCATTAACATTCTGCGGGAGTCGAGTCTGGAGAGGCTCTGTGTTAGCGCTCCACAAACATCAAAGCGAGGCAGAGAGAGAGAGAGAGAGAGGGAGAGAGGGAGAAAGAGAGATGGTGGGGAGAAAGAGAGAGAGAGGGGGAGAGTGTGTATGCATGTGTGTGTGTGTGTGTGTGTGTGTGTGTGTGTGTGTGAGAGCGAGAGAGAGAGATGTGTAGAAAGATGGAATAAAGTAAACAGTGGCAGCTTTGATAGTTTGATAGTGGCAGGACTGTAAGGAAAAGGGGGATGAGAGTGGAAGAGAAGGTGTGTGTGTGTGTGTGTGTGTGTGTGTGTGTGTGTGTGTGTGTGTGTGT
>JAXDDW010000010.1:1680000-1710000 GCA_034670385.1 Hoplostethus mediterraneus | reverse complement strand
CATCTCTGCGGCTAAATGTTGGACACCACACCCACTGACACATATTATATTATGGATAAATAAATACTAGGGGAATAGGGAAATCTCTCTCTCTTTTTTCTTTTTTCTTGATTATCCATTGTTTTACTCTTTTATCATCGAATTCTGTTCGGTTTTATTTTTAATTATTAACTGACAAATTTCCCTGCCTAACATTTCATACATGTATTTATTTTTGTATTTATTCCTGCATTTATTTATGAATTTCTTGCTGATTACGTCCTCCTGAGGTGATTCCTGACTCCTTATTTACAAGGTGGATAGCATCTCCCCTTAACTGCAACGTATCATCTTTTGTGATGCTTTCATTTCCCCAACATGTCTCCTCCCCTCCCGGCCCAGAATATACGACGTGTTAAAAGAACGTTTACGCTCTACTTATCTTCTCCTCCGTCCGTCTGTCTGTCGGCAGCGCGGGAGACAGACGGCTGAGGACGAGGATGGATTTCACCTTGTCGGGCGCATTTGCTTTCTCTTTCTTTGACTTTGCTGGACGATGCCTCTCACTTGTTTTGACATAAACTCTCTCTCTCTCTCTCTCTCTCTCTCTCTCTCTCTCTCTCTCACACACACACACACACACACACACACACTTGACCGCATATGAACGCATGCAAGCCTCCTTCCACCAAAGCACTTTCTTGTGCATACAAAAACACACACACACACACTTTCTTGTGCATACAAAAACACACACACACACACACACACACCATCCCTCTCTCTCGCTGTCTCCCCTTGACTGTAAGGTTATGCCAAGGGCTTCCCTTAAATTTGTCTGCGGGCTCTTTGGTCGTGGGGTGAGTGAATGTCTTTCTCCGATTACCGTCTGACTCCGCCCCCCCACCCCCAGCAGCCCTGCACACACAGGAGAATCAGGCAGAGAAGAAGAAGAAGAAGAAGAAGAAGCTTTGAGGTTCATCTTCAACCTTCATTTATGGGACTCCAAAAAACTCATAAGCACGCATCAGTAAATCTGAGCTCTGAGGCCGAACGGAGAAGGGGCAGCGAGTTTCTTCCCCCACCCCCCTTCCTTTGAAATATGCAGATACAGGAACGTTTTTTTTTTTTTTTTTTGTTGTGTTTTTTTTTTTTAAGAGCGAGACTGCCTGCCGCTCGGTGCTAGAATTAGGTCAGCGGCGACGTCACGGCGCTGTAGAGCGAGGCAGGGTTTCTTTAGAAAGCTCCCAGCAGAGAGGTCTGGCACTTACGGCGGAGAGGAGGAACGTCTGCGGCTGAACTGTGGCCCCCCCGGATCGGTAGAGGATTGTTGTTGGTTTTTAACAGAGCAGGACTGTGTAGATTTCGCTGGGTAAATGCTGGGTAAGTGTTTTATAGATGATTTCGGGGGTCCCTTCGTTTACCGGCGAGACTTCCCGAACCGAGCTTCTATAAATAGACTTCATTTGGGGACAAAGTGGGCTGGTGATTGACAGCCTCCCAGCCCTCCCTGAGCACCAGCGTTTACATTCAGTCCTCAGTTTCGCTTGTTGGTTTCACTCGTTAATCACGCCTATTGTAGCTCAAGGACACACACACACACACACACACACACCATCCCTCTCTCTCTCTTTTTTTTTTGTCGCTTCGTATAGGTCTGGTAGTCTCCTCTGTGGAGGGGGCCGGTAACAACATGCGGATGCTCTGGGATTGTGATTGGATTATTCAATTTGTGGGCATGGACTTCAGAAGCAACGGCAGATGTACTGTAAATAGAAGCCTTTGTTAAAAAGCAGTATATACCTGCTCAAAAAGCCGAGCGGTATACACTTTTAAAAGGTTTTATTCAGTGGAAATGATGGTGAAAGCTCGGCTAACCCCGCTAGTGCTTGAACACATGGTTTGGTCGCGTCTCCCCTTGTAGCACTCATGGAGGACCAAGCGAAGCAGGCGAGCGAGCTTGGAATAACGGCACTGCGGCTCGGGGGGTCAGAGGAGAGGACCTTATTTGGAAAGGACATTGTTCATCTTGGGCCCTGATGCTCCTAAATGAGGCGTACAGGAACAGACTGGGTGATACTGTCTGAGGTCCTCATTATCTGTGCTGTGATGTTTATGATACAGGCAATGGACTAGGTCACATTCGTGTCTAGCTTTTGATTGGTCACATTCAACGCTTGAGACTAAATTAACGTTATATCTCAATAACAACCGAATCAACGTGCACGCGACCTTGTGAGCTTCCTAGCCTCTACTGCATCCACCTGCTTCCTAGTAAGAACCATTCAGGCTGCATTAGGTTGCCACCCCATGTCTCCTTCACCTTTGGGTTTGTGGTTACAAAGCTATCACGCTATCCTGTGTTCAAATTATACTTCCCTAATCACTGATCCCCTTGCTTTGATTGGTCATGGACTACATCTCACCAGGACTGGAACATCATTGGCCTGGGGGGGCAATCCAATCACCACTCTATATTGATGTCTGACAGAATGCCACTGGATGGACCTTGTGAAACCGAGAAATGGTAAAAATGGTTACATTTAGGTCACCGGTCTCTAAGAATTGGGTGCCCTTAATGTGATTACATTTTTTAGAGATGACTTCCAAATGGCTTTCTGGTGGTTTCTGCTTGATCTTTGCTCTCCGTTGTAATGACCAAAACTACAGCATCACATTTGGACTCACTCAGGTTTAAGGTAAGACAAGTGCCACCCATTGCCAAAACCCAACGGACGCCCGTGGATGATCTAAGAGCTTCGAAAGAAGAAAAATTTCGGGCTGACCCGAATGCTTCCGACTCCTCCTGCTCTCGCTCTCTCTCCGATATTGATTCTTCTCTCTGTGATTAACATTGATTAGCTTGTTAACGCATTTGACCCCCGAGTATTGAACTCCGGCTCTGATTATAAAAGAGAGCGTGGCAGTGAAGTACCACGGCGAAGTGGACGGAGGATCGCTCACCAATCAGATGGGATCGCCCCGAATCTCTCTTCTGTTGCTCAAATCTCACACATCACATATCACATACCAGCCTCTACAACAGTATAGGTCATTTGTTTGGGTTTCAAAATAAGATCCAATAATACCAGTACCGCTCCAAACCGGTCTTTCTATTTTTGTAAATGAATGATTGACCAGATGACCAACTGGAGCTCGTAACAACGTCAGACAAACTAAACTACATGCTGCTCGATTACAAACCGCACCAAGAAATAAAACATTTAAAAGCGTCCGATAACTTACAGTCCTAAAGTCAAAGTCAAATCACGGCCAGCCTTAATTTCCTTTGGCTTTCGCTGGCCGCTACAGAACTAGAACCGGTGAAAGCCCCCCCCTGCGTGGGTCACCCGGGACGAGCCTGAAGAATGAGCCCGTGCTGTCATCTGGGCAGGAGATCCCTCGGGGTCCCAAGCGCTGCAAAGGGCCGTCACTCCGCCATCGTCGTTTCCAAGAACAAGCTCTCACCGCGCTTTGTCAACGCTGCGTCTCCTCCTGCCGCGTTCGCTAAGCCCAGGCACGCAGCTTTACACAGCTCTCCCCCCATGCCTGGCGTCTGCAGGCTTTAGCCCCGGCCGCATGAATTATGGATCGGGGGAGAGAAATATATTCCTGGACCTGTTGTTAGAGTCCTCTGTGGTTCTGGACTCTGTCCGGTGCTCCAGAACCGACCTGAGGAGAACCAGATGGTCCGGGCTGGACGGGAGCCAAGTCAAACAGGACCCCTCCGAGCAGAACAAATCCAGAAATATATATATATAAATAAATGTTCATCAGGATGATAATGCGCAGGGGCCCGCGCCAATATAAATACAGAGCCCTGGTCCCTGGACCCCTCTAGGTCACTGCTGTGGAGAATAAATAGAATGCAGCCTTCCCTTTTTTCCTTCTTTCTGTTTCTTTTCTTTCTACCCTCTCATTCTTTGCACAGCTTTATTTTGCAACCTTCCCCTAATTCATCCTGCTTCAAGACCCCCTCATTTCTCTCCTCCTCGTGTCATCTGCTGCTAATCTTTCCTGTCCTCTAATCTCCATCCCTCTTTTCCTTCCCCTCTTCTTTGTCATCATCCATCCATCCTCCTGTTCTCTCCGTTTGTTTCCCAGCTGGCTTTGTCTTTCCATTTCGGTGCTTGGGGGGGGGGGGGCTGCTACCTGGTTTCTGGCATGACATTTTTACGCTGGCTAGGCTCAGCGTGTCCCTCGTGGGTGCCCGACCCCCCCCCGAGCTCCCCCTGATTCCTTGGCTACGTCTCCACCGGTGCCTTATTAAAATCTGGAGGAGAAACAGGTGACGGTGCACCTCCAGTACCTGACGTCAGCCGCTGACCTATTGAGACGTGAGCCAATGTGACAAGCGTTTCTCTCCTCCCGCACCCCCCCCGCTCGAGGTGGAGGGATGGTATGCCCCGCTCTGCTTCCAATGTTGATCCAGTGGGTGGCGCTCACTCCTAGCCAGGTGAGGAGGAGGAGGAGGAGGAGGGTGGTGTAGTTTTTCTGGCATGGCGGACTGCTTTGTCTCTGTGTTTATTTGATATCTGGCCCTGAAAAAGAGAGTGGAAGGAGAGTGAAAGGCGAGTTGGGTGTGTTTATTTCATGTTGGCCGAAACGTACGACGGGTATAAAAAAGAAAGCAAGGAAAAAGAAAAAGGGGGTGGAAATGAAAGACAGACACGCCGAGACTTCACTCAACATGTCAAAACAGGAGTGCATGAAGGATTCACTGGGTGAAAGAGAGCGGAAGATATAATTCTCTCCATCCATCTAAACATAACGACTTCATATTTCTCGCTCGGCCCCGGCCGGGCGAACAAACAAGCCGGGGATAAAACAAACACGGGGGGGGGGGGGAGAAAAAAAACAAAAAACGATTCCAAAATGACGAGGGCCTCTTGTCTTCCTCTTTGAAATCCACTCCACTTGGGAATAATTAAGGCGGCTTATGGCTGAGTACAAAGGCAGAGTATTGTGAGTTATATTGTATTGTGTGTGTGTGTGTGTGTGTGTGTGAGAGAGAGAGAGAGAGAGAGAGAGAGAGAGACCAATCAGGGCATGACACCTGCATCGTATTGATGTTTTGTGAATGTTGTGCAGGATCCTGTGTGTGTTTGGATGCCTGTCCATTGTGTGTGCACCTTAGTGTGTGTGTTTTGCATCATTTCTGTGTGTGTGTGTGTGTGTGTGTGTGTGCGTGCGAGCCAGAGAGACACATCTCTGGCTGAGAGCATTAGCGGCGAGCCTGTTCTCTGTATCTCAATGAGGGGATTAGGAGGACTATTCATTAGACAGGCTTTGATAGGTGACTGGCCGAGTCCATCCACTGCTGCCGCTCGCATGCTGCCAGATAGAGAGGCCAGGGGGGTAATGGAGGAAGCCTCGTCTCTCTCTCTTTCTCTCTCTCTGTCTGTCTGTCTCTTTTTGTCTCTATTTTCCCCCGTTGGCATCTCTCTCTTTCTCTCATCCCTTTCAACAGCATCAGGATTTTCTTCTCACATCCAAATAATACAAGCTGACACTACCTACCTTCGCAGCCTGTGCGGTCTCTCTTTTGTGGAGGGATGTAGTTTGGGCTGACAAACTAAATTCATAATGCATCGAGGTGACAACCCTGCAGGAGGTGGCTCAAGTTCAACCCAAGCAAGCACAACATTTTTCACAACGAGATGGTAGAAATTCATGTGAAAAAGATACTCGGGTCTCGAATTCACAAAAGGTTGCAGCTGCGGACGACTACGGATGACTCCATTTTCAATGGAGGCCTTCGTATCAACATGCATTCAACATCCAAATGTTTTGCTGGGTTGTATCAAACTGATGAGGATAAGGTCCTGCAAGGGAAAAACACATAAATAAATGCTTTTTCTGAAATATACCCAGTTCACCCACCTTCTATTCACCACTACATCGCCGTGTAGATATTTCTCTCCATGTAAAGAACTTTTCATGTGTTATATTTTGTATAATGCACTCCAACATGGCAGGAGTGTTGCATCCCTTTCCTCGCTGAATGTGGACTTCGGACCTATCGCCACTGTCAGCGCTGGACGTTTTTGGACGCACCGCAGCAAAAAATTGCCCGTGCACGCTGTTGATGGTAACGTTAGTTGTTTTTTTATCTTCTTATGAACAAATCCCCCACTGAAGGTTGCTGAAACATGCTCTGTTCAAATGATGATGAGAGAAGACAACTTCGTGATGAGTGGAAAAAGTGAAGAAGTGACAGGTTTGTGTGTGTGTGTGTGTGTGTGTGTGTGTGTGTGTGTGTGTGTGTGTTTGAATGGCAAAGTATCTTCTAAAGCAGGCCACAGGGACAGAAAAAATATATCACTCCTCCCCTCCACTCCTATCCCCCTCCTCCCCCTCCTCCTCCATCTCTCTTATTGTCTCTCAGGGCTCAAGTATATAGGCTGGGGCCATGGGACAAGGAGGGAGAGAGAGAGAGAGAGAGAGAGAACGAGACAGAGAGGGAGGAGTGTCTGTCAGGCGATGAAGAGGAGGTGAGAGCAAAGGAGGAGGAGAGGAGGAGAGGAGGGAGCTGGGGACTCGTTTTGATCCCTGCCTCGTAATAAATCTGTCAGAGTGAGACAGAAAGAGAGCAAGAAGGAAAGAGAGAGACAGAGAGAGAGAGAGAATGAAGGAGGGAGACAGACAGATAGAGAGAGAGATGGTTTCCTCCACAGAGGTCTTCAGTGGGTGGTTTGAAGTGCAGATATCTTTCTACTCCTCTTCTTCCTCCTCCTCCTCCTCCTCCTCTCCATCATCCCTCTTGATGTGGCACACTGTGGATTCTCTCTGTGTTCATTTACCCGTTTTGTTTTTTTAGCTTCATGTGTATGAACGTGAGACTGTATTGGAGAGTGTTTTGGTGTGTATATGTGGATGAACATACTGTATTTTCTTCTATGAAAATCTACATCAGATTGGATCATTCTAATTGAAATAAACTATTATGAAATTTACTCAAATAGAAGTAAAAATAATTTGAATGAATGGATTTAAACACATTAGCCTGTAAATGACCCTGGGAACGATTCTGTTTCACATACCTGCATGTATGTATGAACACACATAAACACATATACTGTATATATATGCGTGTCTGTGTGTGTGTGTTTCATCTCCTGTGGTCAGATGAGTGTATATACACTCTATATGAAAGACACAAACCACATTCTAACACATAAACACATGTATATGTACACGTGTGTGTGTGTGTGTGTGTGTTTCACCCCCCAGGAAACAAATGCATGTATATTTATTCTGTGTAAATGTGTTTGTTATTGTTTCATATCTCCGCTAGTTTATGGTATCTGTGTGAAACCACGACTCCCTGTTGGAGAGTAAACACTAGATAAGGCACATGTCTGTGGGTGCATGCGTGTGTGTGTGTGTGTGTGTATATGTGTCTTGTTATGGCACTTCCAGTTGGCAGGCCATATAACTCAGGTTAATGTTATCTTATTTCACACAGCTCCGAGGCAACCTCAGGGAGTAGATCATTTGGAGCGCTCTTATTACTTTTCATTAGGCTAATGTGACGGATGGGGGGATTTACAACAAGAGGGGAGTGCGCACACACACACACACACACACACACACTCACACTCTCTCTCCGACAAGTTTCTGCAGCCCTGGCGTGTGTGTGTGTAGGCGTTTTGTCTCCGTCTTAGTCCATGTCTAGGCTGGCGTTATCATCCTTTGCAGCGCGGAGATAACGCTAAACACGCTAACTCTCACCCATTGACTGCTGGGATGGAGATTACAAAAACCGTGGTGTTCGGGGCTAAAAAACACACCAGTAACTTCCCGCGCTCGCTGAACGCTTTTTGATCAAGAGGTTTGCAGGTTAAGCGAGATGAAGCGAGGATTCGGCGGACTGCCCCGGGGGATTGTGGGTATGACCTTTGACCCTGGGAGCGGTCGAAGCCAGAGTGTGTCAACTTCAGCGACACGTGAAGAGAGGAAATCGGGCCAGGTAGCATGTGGCTGCATGTATACATGTCTGTTATCTTGTGTGTGTTATCTTGTGTGTGTGCGTGTGTGTGTGTGTGTGCGTGTGTGTGTGTGTTCTTGTATTTCTACACTTCATATCAGACGTCATATAATCCAAAGTAAGGACATTTTGATGGTCTTCATTTCTCCATTAATTTAAGTTAGTTTAGGTTAGCTTTAGAGGTTAACAATAATAATAAAAACTTTATTTATATAGATAGCACTTTTCATACATGAGATGTAGTTCAAAGTACTCGACATAAAATCAATAAAAAATAATAAAAGTAAAATAATAATAAAAAAAGTAAAATCAATAAAAGTGATGACAAGTGGTCAGGGAGTGAACGTAGTCAACGCAGGTCCTCACAAGCATAGTGACATAAACGTGTGTGTGTGTGTGTGTGGTCTGGGTGTGCTTGCATCAAGGTGTAGGTTTAGGCTCCTCCTCCTTTTCCCTCCTTTCTTGTCTGACCACACCGTGATGCCAAATTATTTCCATCCTTAATGAGGCGTACGCTCTCACACACACACACACACACACACACGAACACACACACACACACACACACACACACAGTCTATTGTACCTCTGCCATAACGGAGGTCTGGTGCTCGGCCTCACCTCACCTCCACTCCACACTTCTCCTTTTCTGGAAGTTTCTCCTCTCCCTAACGGGGTGGTCCGCAACATCACCAAAACTCCAGATTCCTTCCCTGTTATATTTTTGCCGATCGAGGAAACATTACTCGTTTGAGGTTTCTTCCTCACGAATGACCCCCTTCTCTCTCTCTCTCTCTCTCTCTCCGTCTCTTACCCTCGGCCTCTCTCTCCGTCCTCCCCTCCATCTGCCGTCCAGGCATTGAGGCCGCTGACGTTTGTTTCCGTCTTTTCTCTTCTCTTCTCCCCCCCCCCCCCCCCTCCCCCCCTCCTCCTTTACAGTAAACACCTGCACATGCTCCGAGTGGAAAAACATGATGAATAGCTCTGTTGAAAGAATGGTGACAGCTCTGAAGAGATCCCTTTCACATGCACAAATACTGAGAGAAAGGAGGGTGGGTGTGTGTGTGTGTGGGTGTGTGTGTGTGTGTGTGGGCAGAGGGGCAGCTACTCCAATTTACATAGGCATTCATTATCTTATCAACGCACAAAAGACATTTACATGTTGCCTTTTGCATTTTATTATTATTTTTTTTTTTAGATAAATCTCAACCTCAGCGGCGTTCCCAAAAGCGGCAAAAACAACGTGCGGTTAAATAAGATAAACAAAGATGAAGATCTGTGTAAATCAAACCAACAACTCCTGCTGAACCAGGGAATATCCCGTACCGGTTTTTATTTTAGCGGCTTTGGCAGAATCATCTGCAAACACCCGAGCGATGCCCAAACATAAAAAGACGACGGTGTGATGTATCGGAGAAGAAGAATCTCCCACATGAAGTATGAGAGGTATTAGAGGCCCCGGACTTGCTGAGTCACTTTGGCTAATGCTCCGATAGATGGACCCGGGGCTCATTTTTTTTTTTTTGGCAGTGAGCTCTCAGAGCAGTCAGTGATATGATATACACCAGCTCTTAATACACTCACTGGCTCTCAAATATGTAATGGAGCAAATTAATGCAGTAGCCTCAGACGGAGACGCCCAGAATTGAAAACCAATTCAATCAACCTTTGTCTATCGCTGTCATTTTTCCTCCCCTCTCTTTTCCATCAGCTGCCTTTTTTTTTTCTTCTTCTGTTGCTCTTGGCTTTGGCGGGGATGGGGCGCCGGGCGCGGGGTGGTGAGTGCGGACAGGACTTGTATAGCCGGGAAGAGCTCATCTTTAAGCTGCGCTGCCTGGAATCCATTGCGGGATCATTTGTCAGGGACCTGCAATATTATGGTAATGCCCTATAATTTTCAGTCCAGCGAGTCTTTGGCACAAAGTCACGGCAAATACACGGCAACTGATAGTTTTCAATACGCCGTATATCATCATTAATTGGAAAATGCTGAGTTACACACCGGATCCAAGATTGGATTTTCTTATCCGCGTCCAAAAAAAAAAAAAAAAACGTGACCCGCCTCTTAATAGTCCAAAAACTGTGGAAGGGATTAATATGAGCGGAGGGACGAGGAGGAATCGTCCGTGAAATCAACAGCTTTCTTCTAATCAGGAAGCACAAGGTTGAGGGGTTCAACGAGAGGATCAAATGGTTTTTTTTTGGTACCGACCCAACACAGCCTCGCTCTTTTACATTCTCTTTTATATGTTCTTCCGTCTGTTTTTTCTCAACCCTTAACCACCCCCCCCCCCCCCCTCTCCAATTACTATCTCACAAAGAACACGTCACACACATGCGTTGAGTGGCCTGACATAATCTGGCTAGCCTAGCGCGCTACACGTTAATAGCGTGTCGTACACCGACCCCAGCGTCTTATTAATGTCTTGTCATCAGTGTGTGTCGCTGCCCGCCCCTCCATCTGCCGCTCCTCCACCCACACCCTCCGTCTCCCCGGGGTGTTTCTGGGATGCGGTCCCGGTGACCTCTGTGGCTAGGCTTAGCCGCTTAGCGTCGCCGCCTGATGGCCGCGCTCGGCGACGTGACAAATCTGGTTACCTGAAGGACAACCGTGCGTCAGCGCCCGCTGATGTAATCGTGCACACATGGATGGATGAAAGCTGCGGGTGTATGCCAGAATACACACACACACACACACACACACACACACGGATGGAGGAAGTGCACATGGGTTTTCAGAGTACGTCGATGCTTAAATATACCCTCATGCACAACAAACACACACACACACACACACACACACACACACACACATTTCAGAATGCACTCACACATGTATTTGGTCATACACATCCCAGTGTTTCCCTTTGCTTAGAACGTTTTTGTGGACTGTGCACTCAAACACACACACACACACACACACACACACACACACACACACACACACACACACACACACACAACAGCACCACCCGTGCTAAACCAATTTGTACTCGTGCCATCTTTAATCTCTGAATTCTCTCTTTCCGTCCTCCCCACTTTCCACTCAACTGATTTCTTCTGCCTGGCACCAGCGCTTGAAATAGAAAAGCGACAAAATGCATTAGAACAATCAAAGTTCCTCCCAAAAAAAATCTACTTCGAACGCCTCTTCCTTTATAACTCTGAAGCTGGCTTCAGTGGCGGGGTGCGACTTTGCCAAGAAACAGTGACAGAGGAAAAGTAAAACAGACAGATGATGAGATTAACGGGGAGAGAGAGAGAGGAAGACAGAGGCAGGAAGTATGGTGGGGTGAGACAAAGAGAAAGACAGGGATTAGAGGGATTTCCCAAATGGAAATGGAGAGGTTGGAGGGTGACACAGGTTGGAACAGCTCATCTCCCTCTTCCGTTGGAGAGGATAGACAAATGGTGTTTGATGGTGAGTTATCTGAGGTCTCCGTGGCCTTCTAAGGCGAGCTGCAGCTTGGAAGAATGGCAACCTGATATCCTCTCTTACGCACTTAACATGAACATAGTAAATCTGTGAATGTATAAGACAAGACAAGATGCATTTGGGAGCACCATTTTCTGTGTAGTGTCAAGAACACATGACTACTGTATCACTGGCTTTCCCAGGCTATTACACTGCAAAAAATATCCCTCTCAACAAGTCAGTTAATATAGCATTGATGTCATTTCATGTAGTATGGAGAAAGTATACATGGATTTCAGAGAATTCTTCTACATTTCTCTTATTGTTCTTAAAACAAAAAAGAATTGACAATGGGTTGAGCTATTTCCACGTGTTTCCACTTTGTGGACTTTTCTTCCACATCGTTTTCTAGATACTAGTGGAGTAATCTGCCATATATTTTCTTGTTTCAAGATAATTCAATAAGATAATTCAATTCAAGATAAGATAACTCCTAAAGAAGTGAAACTGCATTGGAAAACAAATGGAATTATATTATGCTACAGTGTTAGCATGGAACCGACAATCACTCAACATAGTGGATGCTAAAGGGTTAGCATGGAGTCTACTATCACTCAACATCGTGGACGCTAAAGTGTTAGCATGGAGCCTACTATCACTCAACATCGTGGACGCTAAAGTGTTAGCATGGAGCCAATGATCTACTGGGGACACAAGGATGATTTTGGTGTCTAGGTTCTCATCTCTTAACGGGTGAGTCGTAGTGATGGGCAAAAAAGAACGAACAAATCTTTTTGAACGAATCTTTTTAGTGTCCGGTACGTACCGGGTTATCAAATCGAACGGACCGACTCCTCATGAATCCCTACTCACACTGCCCACGGCCACTCACGTTGCCTGCTATGAGAGACTGAGCGGCTGCTCTGAGCTGCTCGCGAACCGTTCAGTCTCTATCGGACTTCTCGGACATCTGCTCTCTAGGTTCGCGAGATGTCCGATGTCCGAGAAGTCCGATAGAGACTGAACGGTTCATCAGCTCTCTCGTTCATCAGCTCTCTCGTTCATCTGCTCTCTCGTTCTCGAACCGTTGAGTCTCTATCGGACATCTCGGGACAGTAAAACGTAAAACTAAATCACAGGTTAATGATAATAATATTTTTAGTATTTACACAGAGTATTGCTATTGATTTCATTTTATTTTGTGTGCTCTTGACTTTCTTTTTCTAATAGAGACAGTTTTGTTGACCAATGTTAAATGGCTTATAGTTTACCCAATTACCAGTTACTTTATTAAACAACATCTTAAACAACAAAAACTGTTCTAATGTGTGCAGAATAGATCGCTACATTATTACATTGGCCTTTTTCACGATCCAATATGGCTCCTTGATCCGACAGGTACGCGGAAGTAGTCCGTGTCGTTCATCGTTCAATGAACGATGAACGACGAAGAGCTGATGAACCGTTCAGTCTCTCTCGTTCATCTCGGTCATCGGCTCTCTCGTTCATCGTTCAATTGAACGATGAACGAGAGAGCCGATAAGCCGATCAGCTCTCTCGTTCATCGGCTCTCTCGTTCATCGTTCCGCTCGGTCTCTATCGGACTTCGTTCATCTAGTTCATCAGCTCTCGTTCATTGAACGATGAACGAGAGAGACTACTTCCGCGTACCTGCCGGATCAAGGAGCCATATTGGATCGTGAAAAAGGCCAATGTAATAATGTAGCGATCTATTCTGCACACATTGACAACAGTTTTTGTTGTTTAAGATGTTGTTTAATAAATTAACTGGTAATTGGGTAAACTATAAGCCATTTAACATTGAACGAGATGAACAGAGAGGGCGATGTCCGAGCGCCAAACAAATAAATAACAGCGACTGGCGATTTGACTTTTTTTTCTCTGCAGATGCAGAAAGTTCAGTGCAAGCCATTCTAGTTCAATAATCCGATTTAGATTGGAGGAATTAAAGAAAAAAATGTAAGGTAATACAGTTGCAAACGTCTTTATTAAAATGGCAAACATAAAAAATATAAAAACAAACAACAACAATGAAATAAATATAAGCATGTCTGCTCACTGCAGGGCATGACCAAATATAACAATCAAAGTGTCACAGTGACAAGGACCTTAATATAAAACAACAAAAGAAACAAACCAAGTTGTAAATATATTATAACAAATATAAATACAAATATAAAAAAAGAATCATAACTCGAAAGGTTCGAAAGGTTCGATTCATTTACATGTATCAACTCGAATGAATCGATTCTTTGAAAAGATTCGGTCCGCCCATCACTAGTGAGTCGACCAGGGTCGACCTGTAACCCTTTGATGATGACATTTCTTTGCAGTGTCATGAGTATATTACCAAAATGTTTTCAGCTGCTTCTGAATAGCGAACACCACTGCCTTGCTGGTGTCCATACAGCTAGACTCAGACAGGGGAGAGCTTCTTAATTTGGGTTGGAGGGGTTTGACATTCTCCTCTGTCTCTCTAGTGTAGCTGTCATATTTAGTTTCTGGTCCCAGTAGAGATAATGGCAGGAGAGGAGAGAGAAGGAGGAATCTCGGAGGACCAAGCTGTCTGCGGAGAGACTGGAGAGTGGCTGAGACAGATAGTGTTACACTGCACCCATGGGAGACAAGGGGATATGACCGGAGGGGTGGAGGGGTATGTGTGTGTGTGTGTGTGTGTGTGTGTGTGTGGAGAAATAGAGAGAGAAACAGAGAAAGAGAGAGAGAGGAAGGGTGATAGAGGGATAGACAGACATACCACAAAGAGAAAAGGCACAGTCAGAGACAAAGAGAGTACAATATTAGAAATGGTAGAATTGAAACGTATCAGCTTTCAAAATGTTTCTCAAACTCTCACCAGGAAATTGTAGTACATTCAACTCCATGCAATTAAAGGCTTGTCGGCCTTCCCTTAAAGCCCTCAAAAATCCTTGTGTTCAACGGTTCCCATGCTCTCTCTCTCTCTCTGTCTCTTACCCTTAACAGAGTCGGTGTCAGTGTTGGTCTGAAGTGGCTTTTTTCTATGTGCAAATGAATAGCATCACTCTTCCCCAACTGTGAAAAAGACACTGAAGTACAGGGAGAAGGAGAGGTAGAAAGAGACTCTAGAAAGAGAAGAGAGAGCGAGAGATGATTGAAAGAGTGGGCGACTGGAAAGATGGCGGGGGGGGGGGGTTGGGGTTTGGAGAAGTGCTATTAAAATGATTAAAACGGTGGGAAGAGAGAGTAGAAGTGGAGAGTACGGAGGGACGGGGGGACGGGGGAGAGAGGTGGAGTATCGGGGGAGAGGGGACGGCTCCACACCGCCCATCTTTTTTAGCGTTTATTCCCAAAAATAATCGTGTACTTTGAACTGGTCACTATAAACTGTTTGTTTCATTGAGCCTGGTGAAGACAGAAACGTGATTAGTGAATTGGTACTACTAGCTGGTACTTGTCAAGTACCGATGACATCAGAAGTAGTATGTAGTAACTGGCAGAATAGTGACTAGTGAGCAAGTACTAGTGACTGGTCACTATTCTGCCAGTTACTGCTCTAATTGTACTATTTGCTTACATAATTTCATAAGTACTATTACTAATACTAATACTATTACTATACTGGAGTATTTTCTGCCTGCTTGCCTGCCAAACAATTCAAGGACCAATGAGAATTAGTCACACCACTTTACTGTCTCATCCCAACAGGTACAATAATATACAGTATGTTTAGTGGTACTTTGTATTTTATTTACTGAACAGATTCACTCACTAAATTAATTGTAGTACTAGTGATTTTTACAAGCCACTTTTATGTGCTATGTCTTAAATAAATACTAATACTTATTTCAGCATTGCTACTGACTCATTTGAAGTACTATTGTCTCATCTTTATTGCTTTTTTGGGGAATACGGGATATAAGGACCTGCCGGAGCTGCAAACAGAGAGAGGGAAACTTCAAGAAGACACACACACACACACACACACACACACACACACACACACACACACACAGGCCTCGACTTCCCGGGCCCACGGTGATGAGTGTTACACACGCAGAGAAAAATGCCTGTAATATCACATTTGGCAGGATCAGGGGAGGGAGGGAGGGAGGGAGGGGAGGAAAACAGAGGGTGAGGAGGAGAAAGAAACAGCCCATTCTGCCTGGTCTTAAACGCTCTCTCGGAACATCGCAGAAATGGACTGCGTCTTCCCATTCGTGTAATAAGGGGTATGATTTTCCCTTCAGGGGGGCGGGGGAAGCATGACAACCTCCCGGGGTGAGGGATCCAACCAGTAGCCACGCGGTAATACACCGGATATATATTTTTTTCTTCTTCTTCTTCTTCTGTCGTACTCTTTACCTCCGTCTCACTCTTCTGGAAGCTTTGAGCTCACCGCGCTACTACTGGGTCGATTCCCGCTAATTGGGGTCGAATTGGACTCATACGGGCTAATTCATACGTCTATTCCAGTTGACAGGCCGGGGAATAGGATTTTTTTTTGCTCCGCTAATCCTGCTTCGGTTTTTTTTTTTTTTTGCTTACCCGCTAATATAGTGTGAACTGTCAGGTTTAAGCCCTTTTCATTTGCTCCCTCGCTCTGGTTGGCGAAGTGGCCTCCTCATCTCGAGACCACGGCGAAGACAATTCCAGTTAGCGCTTCGTGACTATTCATTATTTCCTTTCTCGCAAACACTTTTTTTCTTTTTTTTTTTTGTCATACATACTTTCCCTCTCTCCCTTTTCTCTCCAGCTCATTACACTTTAATAATCCTCGCTCTGCCGGTAACTAGTGGTTACCCAGCGCTGCCATAATGTATAGGGTCTGGTCTGGTGGAGGCCATATGTCCTCTGTTGCGGGTAAAGTTTCTCCTGCCTCTGCAGCAAACTGAGAGCGGGGGAGCGAGGGACCTGCTGTAGTCCGACTCCCTGGTGCGGGGGAGGTGGGAGGGAAGGAGGGAGAGGAGATGGAGATGGATGAGAGGCAGGAGGAGGGAGAGATAAATTGGGGGCCCTCGTATTGTCACCCTGATTGGGAAATGAAACAGACAAATGAACTAATTACGTGTGTGTGTGTGTGTGTGTGTGCGCCTCCTCTCCTAGCTGATATACACACTGTGCCCGTATACCCTTGGATGTAAGTGGTAGTTACTGTAACCAGAGTCGTCACCACCACACAAGGATGAAGACAGCCGGTCCACTTCCACCGGCTTTTTAGGCTCGAGGCTTGGAGAGCTTGGAGAGGTGTTTTTTATGAAGCGGCTCTCCAAGAAAGCACATTAAGAGTGTGTATAACGGCGATTGATAATGTTTCCATTCTTCAGGTGCGTGTACATTAAATGTGTGCCGTTGAGTGTGTCAGCGTAGCACTTTCTGCCTGCTCGGCCTGCCAAATAATTCAAGGAGCACAATGGGAATCAGCCTTGCCACGGCACCGTGTTATCCTAATGGTGTACGCTCGGCGGCACGTTGTATTTTAAAGGTGCTACATGTAGCATTTTAACATCGATGCGTCATTACTAACTGATTTGACATGAATTCATTTGCGATATTAGCATTAGCGTAGCATCTACCTGCATTTTATCGGATTGCTTTACCGCACAAAACAGGAAGAGGGCGCTGTTCTGCGCTGTGAAGCTTTCAGAGTTTCTGGCAACGGCAGATGGAAAAACCACTTCCAACGTGTTTATCTTCTTCAGTAAATCCAGGAAGGGGATAAGGGGGGCACAAGTAGCAACGGGGCTTATGGGAAATGTGGTCTTAGCAATAGCACCGTTGTTTGGCCTCTATTGAGATAGAGGCTGCCAATCGTCTCCACCGCGGTCTCGCTTGTTTACAGTACTTCTACCGAGGTGGCGTGATTAACGTGACAGTGATGTATCGATGTTTAAAACCGCGACGCTCAGCACCTTCAATTACCAAACAAATCCGGTCGTCGGATAAATTGGGGTGAACTGCGAGTGAAAGCCTAGTCAACACAGTCACCGCTCCTTATCGCCGTCATGACGAATAGTTGTGTAATTTAGAAGAGGACGGGTCAGCTCGCAGTACCACTTCAGTAGCGGTGCCAGATGTCCCTCGCCCACCTGCACTCTCAATCTGGAAACTGAGTGTGTGTGTGTGTGTGTGTGTGTGTGTGTGTGTGAGCGTATGAATATGGGTGGGATCAATCACAGCTCAAGGGTATACGATGTCAGAGAGGAGCGTTAGCGTACTCCGGGGAACGTGTGTGAGTGTGAAAGACGGTATCTGAATTCTAGGGGGTATAATGATATTGATTACGCTCGTGTGTGTGTGTGTGTGTGTGTGTGTGTGTGTGTGTGTGCGTAAGCAAGTGAGTTAGCGGGCAAATGCATGTGTGTGAAGCACGCATCCATCTGCATCTCCTCCTCTCTGTGTGTGTCCAGGGAAACCGGCAGCGCGTCTCATATTAACTGTAATGGATGGGGGGGAGGGAGGAGAGTGGGAGAGTGTGGCCCCCCTGTTTGCAAAGGGTGGGAAAGTGGATACGTCGCTCTCTCTCTCTCTCTCTCTCTCTCTCTCTCTCTCTCTCTCTCTCTCTCTCTCTGTGCATTTCAACCTCAGACGTCTCTGATGCCTGGCGGGAGGGCAGCGGGGTAATGAGCGCTCTAAATCTATTTCTAATATCCCTCCTGGCCGATCGGGTCTTTGTTTCAGGTCGCGGGCAACGTTCGTCAAAGTCAATCTACGGTTTAGACAGTCCGGTGCCAGTTTGATCTACATTCCTTGAACGTTCCATCATCATCATCATCATCATCATCATCGCATCTCTCTCTCTCTCTTTTTTTTTTCTTTTCTTTTTTTCCCCGACTCAGTTTGCTTTTTTTCGGTGCTGCCAGTGCACCTGCCAGTTATTCACCCAGCCACTTAAGAAGGGGGAAACCAAGCGGAGAATGACTCATCTCTCTCTTATTAGATAGGAGTCTCTCTCTCTGTGTGTGTGTGTGTGTGTGTGTGTCACATTTTTGTGTGTATATAATTGTATCTTCACCCACTAGACTCTGTCTGCACATGCATGCACAAGGGAGAGATAGAGGTGGAGAGATAGATAGAGAGAGAGAGAGAGAGAGAGAGAGAAGAGAGAGAGAGAGCTCTGTGATTTATGTCTCTACTCAACGTCTCCCAGTCGCAGATCTATACGGGCCCTTGTCAACTCTCTCAACAGTTATGTGTGCACTTAAAATGTATATCTATGTGAGTGTGTGTGAGTTGAAGGCAGGCATGCCTCCATACGTCTGTGTGTGTGTGTGCACACGTGTGTGTGTGTGCTGTGTGTGTGTGTGTCCCCTGCCCAGCTCCCCACAGCTGCAGACCTATGGCTTCCAGATGTCCATCCGTCTTCAGGTAGCCCACGCTGACAGGTGAACTCTCCACTGTCTGAGAGGGATGGCCGCCATCACTCATTCTCACGGCCTGCCTGGCGATTAGCTCTGACCACACACGCACACACACACACACACACACACACACACACAGTTGAACGAACAAGTGTATACCTGTGTCGATGCACGCGCACACACACAAATCAGCACATACCCGCGGACACATATGTCACACACTCAAACGCACACAAATAAAAGAACACACACACACACACACACATAAACACACACTTCCATTTCCCCCCAGAGACCTTCCCTCTCTGCAGCCCGCCTCCTGATGGAGTTTTCATTCGTCATGTATGGGAATGGCCCTGCGTGCGCTCGCTCTCCTCCTCTTGCCGAGCTATAAAGGCCTTTATGTGAGAATAAGTGGAGACCAATGGAGACCAATTCATCAAACACATTGTAGTGGGCCTCTGCGGAGAGAAAGAGCTAAAACATCCCTCTTAAGAGTTATCAGTCTAGTTTTGGATGTGGGACAAAACTCGGGGTGCTAAACGTGAGTTATGTCTCGCTATGCAGCATTGTTTGAAATTTCGCTGTCTGGGGAGTGTGTAAAAACCAAATGGATGGCGCACAGTTTTAAAGACACTAATTTTCCTACCAGAGTACTTGCTCGCCTATTGGATTTCTTTTGATTCCTTTACTTTATTTTATGTATCTACGGAGCAATCAGGTCTGGAATCGATGCTGCTCTTCTGACTGCAAAGTGGTGAGATAGAATGACATTGAAAGCGAATGGGAGAGAGAGAGAGAGAGAGAGAGAGAGAGAGAATGACGCATTGAGCGCTATAGGGAAGGGAGTGAGTGTGTGGGGTGTTAGCGATGAAAGGATACATCAGCGGGCGAGTGAACAGCCCACTGAAGAGAAATAAGAGAAGGAGAGAGTGGAAGAGAGAGAGAGAGAGAGAGAGAGAGAGATAGACATACAAGAACATTAGGGAAATGAAAGCAGGAGTGCGGTAGCGGCGGGGATGACAGGACCTCTGTTAGCCACTCCGACACAAACCACGATGGGAAGGCATGGATTTAGAGAGAGCTGCACACCTTTGACGGGATGCTTTCTATAGAGAGAGAGAGAGACACACACACACATGTGCACACAGTCTGTGTGTAAGTGTGCGCTTATACTGCACATGTGTATGGCTGTGTGTGTGTGTGTGTGTGTGTGTACCGCTGCAGGCCTGTGTATGGCGGCAGCAGTAGCAGATGCCACCAGGCCCCTGCCAAATGATGGAGACGATAGCTAATTGCTCAATCAGGCAATCTAATCTGGCCAATCTCATTTTCAGCCCCCCCCCACCCCACCCCACCCCACCCCACCCCCTACACACACCCTCTCCCCCTCCTCCCCTCTGTACACTTCCTGACCTATCTGTTCAGCAGCTGCCGGACCGAACCAAACGGCAAAAAAATAGGGGGGTGGGGTGGGGGGGTGAGGAGGGAGGGAGATGTATATGACGGGAGTTGTATCAGAGTGATGTTTGGTTTTACGGAGGGATTCAGAGACCACGGGTTAACTAAATGGATTCACTGTGACCTCCAGGTGGTGATCACACTGCAGATAGAGCCCATTATGAACAGAAATCTATTATATTTTCAGGAGAGCATGCTTTTGTTTTCATGCTTTTTCCTCACAACATCCACCTCGACCCCCTCACCCCTTCAATATACACACACCTGCTGGTGATGAGGGTGTGCGAGACCCTCTTTGGCTGCCAGGTCTCTCGGGTGTATCAATGATGCGTAGAGGGGCTATTAATTACCCCATTCTCCTTTGGCGTGTGCGTGTGTGTGTGTGTGTGTGTGTGTGTGTGTGTGTGTGTGTGTGTGAGTTACCCTCCATATGGGTGGGAGATTGAGTGTGACCCCGCTCACGTATCACCATATCACCCAGGAACCCCTCTCTAGTGACCTGGGTTACAGGCAGTCATGCACATTAACCCTGCTCACAGCAGATGTAAGAGGACAGCCACACACACACACACACACACACACACACACACACACACACACAATAGGAAGCACTTAAGTCACACATGCAAGCTCAAACACACACACACGATGTTATATGCTTTCATCGGGGCACACATACCACATTTTTATTTCTCACACTGGAATGGAGACACACATCAGAGCATGCACGCATTGATGCACACACACACACACACACACACACACACACACACACACACACACACACACACACACACACATAGCAACACGAGACAGCCAGACATGTGTTTGGGCAATGAGGGCTCTTCCATCCCACTGACAAATGTCTCCCCGATGCCTTGTTAGCTCTACACTTGTTAGCAGTGTGTGTGTGTGTGTGTGTGTGCGCGCGCGTGTGTGAGTATGTGTAAGGACGGGGTCACCCACAGCAGTGTGGGGAAGAGGAGCATAATGAAGAAGAAACACACTCGAGGGCGCCACATCACAGCAGTCGCCATGGAGATGGAGTGTGTGAGTGGGCGTGCAGAGTGTGTATTTGCGAGCTTGTTTACGTTTCTTTGGGTGTGTTTGCGTATGCATGAGTTTTTTTTAATCTGATTATATTTGAATACGTGAGTATATAGTATTTGATTGTGTGTGTGTGTGTGTGTGTGTGTGTGTGTGTGTATGCAGGGACACCTGTCTGGGAATAACAGGGAGCAGAGCAGGGATGTGATCAGGAGATGAGTGTTTTCCAAATGCCGTTCTGTCAGTGTGCTGGAGGGGCGGCATACAAATGACATGTGTTCTACTGTGGAGGACAAGGAGTCTAGGGGGAAATCAACCTAGGTGTGTGTGTGTGTGTGTGTGTGTGTGTGTGTGTGTGTGTGTGTGTGTGTGGGTATTTGTCCCAAACGCACCCAGCACCAATCTGCAGCCATGATTGTGTTTGTGTACCACAGATGCATGCCAAGTGTCTGCTTGCAGGCTATGCATCTGGCCCAATGGGTTCCCCCCCCCCCCCCTCTGATTTGTCCCTCTACAGTATCCTTGCCTGCACAATATTACACCCATTTGCAACCCGTCCTGCACGTGTTGCTGTATGTGACATGTTACGGTGGTCCTGAAGTGCAAAACGAATGAACAAGTCAGGAAACACGACGGCGAATTGGAAAGGCAACATATTAAAGTGACTCCAGCCGGAAAGGGCAGGTACCTGAACAACGATTCCTCACCTGCTGATTGGACGCGCTGTCTGACGGTGTGTTTTCATTTGTTGTGCACTTCAGGGCCACCGGTATTGAGGTGTATTTGCTGAATTGCTCTTCATCTGCATCCACTTTGGACTCGATTGAAGATAAATTATTTTTACGATACAACGCTAATTTATTGCTCAACAACTGCCAGCAACAATTAGGTTTCCTGTCCTTTCTAACAGAGGTAATACAAGACCGTACGACGAAGCGCCGCAGATTCGCCTTTGCCCGCGATCTCCCCGGCAATTCCTGAGAGATGACCCGATGTTTTGGTTTCGTGTCACGTCGGCGTATGAAGTGGCTTCGCCGTGCGACCGGCCTGGCTCAGTAGATAAGGTTACCGTTAATGACGGCTATCGATTCACGCTACAGTCACTTAGCGTGGTTATGCCCGAAACACGGGATCCGCACGAGGAGCGACATTTGATAAGCAGCCGGTCTCTGCAGTCACGGGGGGGAATCCCGCTGTTGTTCTTGGCTTCGCGTCTCTTTTGAAAATGGATTGAAGTACAGCGTTGAGTGTGTGTGTGTGTGTCCTGATAGTTTCATTACACATTGGCAAACTCGTCATGAGAGTCTTACAGATCAAATCAAACCTCCCTATCTAATTTAGTGTGTGTGTGAGAGAGAGAGGGAGAGAGTCAGATGCATCTTGGCATGCATCTTTGACAGCAGATGTGGCCTCACTGTCACGTTTTACTGCTGTTGTCAGAATGATGTCCGGGTCAGGGCGTGGACAGTATTTCATAGCTACTGTGCATCCGGCCGTCTCAGATGCATTTGTTATCAGAGTCTGGCAGGTTGCTACGCTATTTTATTTTTACAAAGTGCAGTGAAAATATAGCCTTCTTTGTACGAGCCGTTCGTGTATTTTTGTGGGTTAATCTACTTTTATTTTTTTAATCTCCCCCAAGTCCTATCAAATTAAAAGCCATGCACCTCAGCACATCTTTTTCCCCCTATATCTATTATTATTTCAGTAAAAGCTAAGAATAATACTCATGTCTCAGCCTTTCCCTGCAGTGTTATGTCAACAAGACCTTACTGTTAGCACTACTGTATATATCCAGGGGTCGGGTCGGTATTTGTTAAGGGAAGTTGGGGTGAGGAGTGTGTGTGTGTGTTTGGGAGGGAGGGAGGGAGGGGGACTAATGTCAGCAGGGCAGGAAATACCACACATGGCAATGAGTGTTGCTGATGGCCTGTTTGGCTGTTGTGTGTGTGTGTGTGTGTGTGTGTGTGTGTGTGTGTGTGTGTGTGTGCTTGCATACATGCACAGAACAAAGTTAGTCAGTGTTACTGTGTGTTATTATGTGCATGCGTACTAGTGTCAGCATGAGTGTGTGTGTGTGTGTATGTGTGTGCGCACTCAGACAGCTGGCTGATCTCGGCTGTGTCACAGACTGTTCCCTTGTAAATAAAAGTTTGACGATGATTGATTATGGCGTCCTACTTCTCATGAATCAGGTTTTGTTTGTGTGCGGTACACAAGGCGACGGCGCTCCCATATTCTCAGCCACATATGGTGTAACCCCACGACACATCACGGCCGCTCACATCCCATACACATCACCGCGTTTGGCAACAATGGTCACATTAAAAAAATCACATTAAGATCTTCATTTTTTTCGGGGGGGGGGGGGGGTTGGGGTTCTCACACTTCTTTTCAAAAGGCTCGTCCTCCATCCATCTCTCTCCTCCTGCTTTCGTCTCTTCCCCTCGCTCCGTCTTTTTGTTTGTCCTTCCACCGCGCTGACAGCATCACTCTCTAACTTCCCGGGTTGACCCTTGACCTCCGTCCGTTTTGCCGCTGACAGAAGACGGGCCTCGCCGTCGTCACGATCTGAACAAACACACAGGGGTAGGGGGCGGAAATGTGCACTCATACAGTACACGGAAAAAAAAACATGCAACGTGTACAGTGTGCATGGGAACACAAGTAGCGGCCCGTCTTCAGAAAACCTAAAAATATCAGTATTGAGAATTTAAAAAAAACATCTCTTTGTTCATTTTGTTCTGATTAGTTTGCAGATGTTTTCCTCAATGAGCATCCAGATTGTGGCACATGCTCAAGAGATATAAAAAGTACTAGGGAACTTTTGAATTTACCGGAAACGGGTGCCAATGAGACCAATGAGGCGCCGCAGCTAACGAGGATGCTACTAAGCTAACATCGATCCCAGTGCTGCCAAAAATGCCGCCATGCCAGCGCCATCATCGTGACTCGTTAAGCCTCTGTACCGTCGATTCCTCTCATCGACGACAAGAGGCAGCTGCGCAACAGACTTTTGGGCTGAGTATAGCCCCCCCCCCTAACAGTTGATCTAATAGGAATCGATAAGCAAAGGAGAATCGAATGGCATCAGAATCAGTAAAATGCTAGCGATACCTAGCCGTGTTTGCACTGTTGTTTCTGTTTCTTTCTCCCACTTTCTCTTGTTCGTTCTTTGCGATTCCCATTGCTCGTCAATCTTTGCGCCAGTCGTTTGTCATCACAACGCGTGTTCCTGCACTGGGTGAATGCAAGGAGTGGGGGGAAAAAAAAGATGTAGGAAATGTCAAGCGCAGCCCAGCCAAAAATCACACAACGGCACTACGAGCTGCTCAGCGCTGAAAAAGCCGAAGACGCAACCATTAAGATAAAAAGCAAAAGTGGATGTGCTCCCTCTTCAAAGCCACAATAAGACTGTTAGTGATGAAAGTGTGCTCAATTGTTAATAATGGGACCAGGAAATGTGCCACCGGCCCCCAGATGAAGTCTCCTTGATTGCGCGGAGGAAGGACAATCAGACCCAGACAATGGCGCCCCCGCATCCCCCCCTGTCACCAGCACCGGCAGCGCATCCTGAAACACTCCATCACATCCCAGTTAGGCCAGACTGGCAGAGGAGAGGAACGCTGCTCACTTTCCAAGTACAGTTGTAGAATAATCTGAGTTGGCAGGCTGGTGGCGCGAGAAGTAAGCCAACGATCTGGAGTCAAGTGTTCCAATTTGGAGAGACATGAAGTGACTCCAGCTCTTTCTGCTCTCGTTCGTTTCGTTTTCGTCTCTGTCTGTGTCTCTCTCTCTCTCTCTCTCTCTCTCTCTCGTCTAAACCTGGCACACACACACACACACACACACATGCGCCCTCATGCAAATATGACCATTCGCAGTTGTGGATAGATTTCGATGCTGAAGGCTCACAAAAGTCAAGAGATTGATCTGCTGCCTTGTATGTACGAGCGAGACCAGCAACTGCCAAGGGCTCCAATTTGGAGAGCTCCTCCACGCACGACTCCTCAACTTCTTCTCTCTCTCCCTCTATCTCCATCTGCTTTGCTGACACACAAAGACAAAACTAGACCTCCTTGCCCACACACACACACACACACACACACACACACACACACACACTAGGGAAACCAGCATTTCAGATGCTGGGAGGTAGCTGTGTGAGTGTGTGTTTGTGTATTACGGGACCAAATGTCCTCACAAGGATGGCAAGATGAGGAAGATCCTGCAAAGTGAGGACCTTTGCCGGCCCTCACTAGTTTAAAGGGCTATTTTAAAGGGTTAAGGTTCAGGTTATGGGGGGGTTAGGGAATGAATGTAGTTAATGGGGGTCCTCGCAAGTATAGTAATACATATGTGTGTTTATGTGTTTGTGTGTGCTCTTTGTCAGCGGGAGCATAGACTGACGTAGCGCAGTAAAACATGCTTATGCCCTTTAAAGAGAGGGTTTTATGTTATACCCTGTCAGGGTCAGCGCACGCAGAGTTATGGGCTCTCGCTACAACGTGTGTGTGCGTGTGTGTGTGTGTGTGTGTGTGTGTGTGTGTGAGAGAGAGAGAGAGAGAGAGAGCTGTGAATGGCATTAATATTAGCTCCATTAATGATGCCGTTCATGATGATAGACTGTGGAGAAAGGAGGGAGGCAAGGTCTGCCTAGGAGCGCTAACTAGGAGAGAGAGGGCGAGAGACAGAGAAATAGAGCAGAGAGAGAGAGAGAGAGGCTTGTATAATTGGACACAGGCACCTCTCCTGTCTGCACCTCGCTGTCTGTGCGTCCATCTGTCGGCGCTGCACCCAATCAGCCGTGTCCTCGACCCGCCGTCCTCGCGTCCAATCAAAGGGCCCGCCGTCCTCCTGTCTGGACGCCGCAGTCATTATGCAGGCAGAGAGAGAGAGAAGAGAGACGCTGGAGACTGGAGAGCCGGAGCTGTAATCATATAGGTGTTTGAGGGTTAGCCTCCAATCACTCGCACGCACACAACGAGCTGCACCTACATATGCACGTACGTACGCATGCAATCGATGCACACACACGCACACACACACACACACACACACACACACACACACACACACACACACACGTTTCACATCTAAGAGAGAGCGAAGCCTGGAAAAACAGGCTGTGATTGCCCATCAGGAAATGGTGCGGTGGCGCAGGCTCAACGTTTCAGACAGAGCCCCTTCGTCTCCAGTTTCCTCTTCCTAGCCCATTTAGGGTTGTTTTTTTTTACGGCGACGTTAGACCGTGTTATTGGAACGCTTTTGTTGTGGGACTTTACAGAGTCGTAACAAGCTGGCTGCGCGAACTCTGTTTTCATCTTCACGTCCGACTCGAAGCCTTGAGGAGTTGTTTTATCGCGGCAGATTGATCCTTGTAAATACTTTACACAGTGTTTTTAAAAGCCAACAAAGAAAATCCAAAAAGTCTTCATTCCCATTTTAAACCATTTTTTACTTTGACTATTTTTTTTAATTCATATGTTTAAACTTTACACACTATTTAGACATTACCGCTCCTCTTCTCGTTTCTTGTTTCAACTATTTTTAACTGTGTTTGTGAGGAACTTTGGGTTTCATTGCCTTATGAAATGTGCAATATAAATACAATTTGAATGGATTTTTTTTAACAGTGTCCCAACAAACCATGCCGTATATTGTAGATATGCAATGTTAACTGATGAGTGCAGTTTATTTAACTATGACCTCCAGTTGGTGATCATCATGAGGCAAATAACCAATATACTTGTGACGTATAAAGATTTATTGAAGATCAGATCAAGTTTAGCTTAAAAAGGTTACTCTAGGAACTCTACTCATTTCCGGTCAGACTTTCTGGAAAATATGACACACCCGTACATTTTCAGTATACTTGATATTGGACAAATATTTCAAATTCAGCACGCTAAGACAACAAACTTGTTCTATTCTATCACAGCCTTTACTCATCATCACTTATCTCACATTCCTTGAATCTCTTTCGCTCCATCTCCGTCTTCCCTTCCACTCCCCCTGGAAACTGAATTAAACTAACTCTCTTTGAACTTTGAAATTAAAAACATCGACAGAGGCAGAGGGCAGAATAAAATTTAAAAAAAACACAAAAAAAAAGCATCATAAGACGTATGATGACAGCACAAATGAGTGGAGAATGAGAATGGGAGGGTAATAGATTAATAATGTAGCTGGGGGCCCCTCGGGCTGAGAGAGAGGAGAATGAAGAGAGGAGGGAAAAAAACAGGCAGGGAGGCAACTGATGAGAAAAAGAGAGAGAGAGAAACAGGAACAAAAAAGAAACAGAGAGAGAGAGAGAGAGAAGACATGAATGGTCTCCGTCTTTTCCCTCCCGTTCACGCTCCAGCGAAGTCCCCGGCCTCCGACGGGGTGACGTGGTGGCGGCAGCTGTGGCGGCGGCGGTGAAAACACCCACTCCTACACTCACCGGCAACGGAAAACAGCCCTGCCAATTTGTTACCTGACTCGCCACGGCAACTCGTAGCCCTGCTTTACTGCACGCTGCAAACGGCCTCTTAACAAGGCCGCGGGGCGATGAAGTGAGAAGTGTGTGGCGGTGGCAGCAGGCAGTGGGTGCGGGTGGTTTGTGTGCCTATAGGTGCGAGTGTGTGTGCGTGTTCGTGTGTGTGTGTGTGTGTGTGTGTGTGTGTGTGTGTGTGCGTGCGCCCCTCTTGTCTTGTTTCTATCTAATTGCCTCGGCTTGTCTTAAGGGAATCTGATAGTTAACCCTGTTGGCCATTCAATGTCGCTGATCCCTTCACACTTCCTGGACTCGGTACAATAACCCATTGAACTACATTACACACACACACACACACACACACACACACACACACATACACACACACACACACACACACACACACACACACACCCTTTATGGTTCCACTCAACCCTGATAAAACCGCTCTACAACGGGACCGAGATCTATATCTGTTTGAATCAAAAGCCTGACTTGTCGTTTTGGGAGATGAGCAGATGTGGGAGGAGGATGGAACGGAGAAGAAAGGAGGAAGATGAAGAGGAGGAGGAGGAGGAGGAGGAGGAGGGCAAACTCTCCATCTTCCACATTACTCACGGGCGAAATATGCGTTGGCTGGCGTGAGAGAGGTAGGGAGCTAACGAGGCGAGTCGCCCCACCGTTGCCAACACTCGGGCCTTTTAGCGCAGATGAAATTAAATTACTCCCCTCTCTGTTTCCTTTGTCTCCCCTCTTTTATTCCGCCTTTAATAGCGTTCGTGTAGCGGGGTGTATAAACTTCGGCGGCGATGCGAGACGCTCGGGCCAGTATCTCGTATTCCGATCCCTCGCGCTCTGAGGCGGTAAACCTGAGACTCTCTGTCCTCCTTTGTTTTTTTCCGAGCGCCACAGCTGTGATTGGCCTCTGGTCCGCCAGGGAGTATAGACAGCAGGTTCTGAGGCCTTTCATGTTGCAGGTAGGAAATTGGATTGGTCCAAGGGTGTGTGTGTGTGTGTGTGTGTGTGGGGGGGGGGGGGGTTGAAAGGAAAAGCCAGTCTGATGAAAAAACCTGTGTATATCCTACATGCCTCCTTTTTTCCGGGAACTAGTAATAATACAAATTTATTAGTACAGCGCAAATGTTGCAAAAGTGCTTTACAGACATTTTTGAGTCTCTTCCAGGGGAGGTTTTGAAGAGAGAGGGCAAAGCATGTAATGCTTCACCAAAATTGGAGTGAAAAGTTTCACATGGCAGCAATATGCTGGCCCTGTTACACACACACACACACACACACACACACACACACACACCTCCAAATACATAATCGCACATCTCCCCTATTGTTCCAGCAGACTACCTCACTTCCAGATGTTGATAACAACAACGCTATTTTTGGCCAACTGTCGGAAACACTGTTCGTATCCTGTCGATTGAGATGCACGCACACACACACACACACACACACACACACACACACACACACACACAAACAGTTAGGACCGTCCATCTGTCGGCGCTGCATCCAACGACTTCCTCTAGTTTTTACAATCCTTCCTTTTTCATTTAACTTGTAGGAAATGTTGTATACGTCTGCTGCCCGCGCAGTCAGAACCTGTTGGCTCAGGCATGCAGCCGACGGAGGAACAGCGAGGTGAACCGCGGCTCGGACGGCGTACAGGTGGAGGGGGGGGAAGGGGGGTTAATAACGCTCCAGACCACGAGAGGATACTCATGGAACGGTTATTTCAAAATGAAAGCCTTCGAATTCTCCCTGGAAAAATCACGAGCGTTGACTTTTTACCGCGTAGGCTAAAGATTTTGGCTCGCGAAAAAAATAAATCACGAGAGAAATCTTGTAGACATCTGTTCAGAAATGCTGCCAATTTGAACTAACATTCCCAATCCGTGTAATGCGTTTGGGCTTTCGGAGGGCGGGGGCTTTGTTGTGTATCGGGGATCATTTCTGAGCTGCCGTGATTGACGTGAGGGGCCGAGCGGGTTTGCCCCCCCCCCCCCCCCCTCCCCCCACGCCGTGCAGGTCTTGGGAGTCTCTTCTGCTTGTGTCTGGTAAGCAGTGATGACTGGACTTGGCCTGAGCAGCAGCTGTAGCCGAGTGAAATGTGACAATGTGGCCTCGGAGAGCCCGCGCTTAATCACATCAGGGAACGCCCAGGTTCACCTACAGCGTTGTGTGTGTGTGTGTGGTGTGTGTGTGTGTGTGTGTGTGTGTGTGTGAAGGATAAAGAGAGAGAGGAAGAAAGAGACAATTC
>JAXDDW010000010.1:1665000-1675000 GCA_034670385.1 Hoplostethus mediterraneus | reverse complement strand
CGATGTCTGTAATTGATTTGCATCATGTATTTCTATATTTTACAATGTTGTATTTTGCCGACTGTTTGGCTGCAGAAAACTGTGACTGAATTGTCCTTTGTTTTTTTTGTCAGGTCTCTCTTGAAAAAAAGACTACCCGATTAGTTAACGTAAAAAAAAAAAGTGTGATGGATGTTTTAGAGCTGTTAGACTATATTCAAACAGGTTTCTAACATGTCATTTCAAAATAAAAGTACCTTGATATGATATGAGGCATTAAGAGGTATCATGTATGTTACTAACAGCTGTTATTCTACTAATTGATGGCATCTGTCGTCTATAATGAACTATAAATAAGCGTAATGCAAAGTAAAGTATTTTCTCGGGTCCCTATAGGTTTCTCTGTTTCACTTTCATTCCTTTCTTGCTTTACCTCTCCACTTCATGACTGTATTCATCTCTCTGTATAGATCTATCACGCTCTTTCTTTTCTATCCATCATATCCTGCCCTCTCTGCCCTTTATTTCTCAAAGACAAAGTGAAAGGGGGAGCGCGGTTGGATATGGTTACAAAGCGCTATACACAGTGGAACTGGGCGACGCGCCAGGATTTTATATTCCCATACACAAAATGAGTGGACTGTCATTTTGTCCTATAAGCTTCTCTCGCGGTAGGGAGCCGTTATTCATCGCACACACAGTACTACGCGATGCCGTATCCTCACATGTACTGTAAACAGATCAATATACGCCGCGTCCCGGAGTAGATTTGATAGTGTTGAAATGTAATCCAACCCCCGAACATTCAGGGAGCGGTTGTACGTGATCGTTTTTTTCTGAGCACTTTTTCATTTTGTTGTGTTTTTTAGCAGGGGCTTAATTTTTTATCGCTGTCTGACTGCTTTTGAAAGTCCCTTTGGACCTTGGCATGCGTTGAGCCAAGTGAAATTAAACTTGCTCTCTCTTGCACTTCCAGTCAAACCTCAAAGGCCCACAACTTTGGCATTGGAAAAGCATTGAAATGAATTGTTAAAAACACTGTGTGTGTGTGTGTGTGTGTGTGTGTGTGTGTGTGTGTGTGTGTGTGCGTGGAGGCTAGGGTCGACATCAGAGCCGGCGGGGAAGATTTATGAGTGTGTGAATTAGTGTGTGATTACGGCCCCACATTTAGCAGTGTGTAAGGGAGACTCGGCAGATCCCCATATAAGACCGTTGGGTCAACCCGCCCAGGATCAGTTCTTACGCACGGCATACAGAGAAGCAGTATTAACTAAGTGTGAGAAACTGATTTAATACCTATGGGGGCATCAGTGGAAGTGTGACCTCACAAAAAAAAAACTACCACACAAACTACTACTTATGTAGAGCTTAACTGCTACTAAATATTTATACCTACCAACTGGCAGATGTAGCTGCTGCATAGCTGACTGACAGTAACCAAAAAAACATATGCTGTTAACTTAGCTTGCTAAAATGAACTAACAAGCAACAACAAACACATGGCCTGCTTACAGAGGCTAGAACAAACATTATAAAATGGAGAAAACATTCACCGTCAATGGGTATTACGTGACATGATAGTTATGATGATGCGGATGTATTTGCTCATCTAACAAGCTAGCATTATAGCAGTAAGTATTATCACATTCCTTGTTTAACAGTAAGTATATATATATATTTTATATGTATTTAAAAAAAAATATATATATATATATATTTCATATGTATTAAAAAAAAGAAATATATATATATATATATTTATGTGTATTTAAAAAAAAAGAAAGCAATACATTCCTTAGCGAAGAGGCAGGTTCTTTATGCTGCTGTGGTGCGTTGAGGAACTTTGTAAATTGCTACTTTGAAACTAATTATTAGTTACTAAGAACTTAAAGAGAACAGATTCCGAGAACTTAATTCAGAGAACAGATTTACGGACTGGTGCAACCCCGTCCTGGATTCTTGGGGTCCATTCATTTCTAATCCATTTTTCAAATCTGTGAGATGATGAATGTATTATTATATTTTTCCCCCCAGCATTTTCACAACAGTAGGGCAGAGCTGGGCTGCACTTGCTTGCTTGTGTGATGTTCACAAGTTCAAAATGGCCACCGTGGGAGGAAGGTCTATTGCGACTCTTCACCCATCTCCATTGAAAGGAATGTATCGTTATTTTCAAGTTACTTTAGTCAGTTATTTATTTAGAAAAAATCAGATGATGATCTTGGGGCCAGTTGAAGTTCAGTTCAGGCGTTTGTAAGAATTTTGCCACTAAGCCCTTCAGCCTGAAGGGGTTTTACACTCTCCCATCTCTCTCTCTCTCTCTCTCTCTCTCTCTCTCTCTCTGTGTGTGTGTGTGTGTGTGTGTGCTAGTCAACAGTATCCAGAATGGATTTTAATTCAGTTTTATTGAAAATGCACAGATGACCTCTCCTGGGACAGTTTGTAAGGTTGCTATGTTTGGCAGCAGTCATTTCACAAATGCCACTATTTAATAACCCTTCAGCATTCAATCTCTCCATCCCTGTGGTGTATTATTTTTCATTATGTTTTCAATACTCCTGTACTCATGGCTTTTTTTTTTTCTTTAACGTCATACCGTTGAGTCTTCCTCTGGAATTGTTTTCGGTCCCCGTGATGTTCCCCCAAATTATTCCTGGGTGCCGGGCCAAGGCGGTGATCGCCATCCTTCCAGCTTTTCCAGTTTCTCGTGGCAACGTGGACCGACTGAGCTGATGGATTTGAGCCGGGATTAGGAACGACAGGGGCCATTTTACCTCTGTCTCTAGAACTATCCCTGTCCTGAAGGCTGAAATCACTGCTGACGGCGCACCTATGATATGCGATGAAGAATGACAACGCTAAGAGGAGAGAACTGTGGCTTGTGCGCTGTGTTTAAAAGCATGTGTACAGAAAGGTATGCATTCACAACTATTCAGTGTGTGTGTCTACTGAATGTGCATGCCAGCGCTCGCAAGCATCTGCCCCGATGCCCTTCATGGCAGGATGTCAGCCACTGTTCACACACTGATCCTGATTGCAGTTCCCATTATAATATAAGAGGATACCCACTCATATGGAAGTGATCAAATCATGGCCGGGCAGAACAATTGGCTCAAACTGTGAGGCCGACGTTGATGGATCTATCACGATCCAATCCAGGAGAGCAGGGGGAAAAAAAAAGAAAAAAAAAAAACCTGCCCTGGATTCCAAACTTCTAAAAAGGATGTCATTTGTTTTTCCTGGCCGTCCTTTGGAGAGGGGAGTGTAACTCAAGCTCTGGTTGCAGCAGACAGGCTTAAGCATACAGGGAATGTACGCGGCTCTCTGTCTCGGACGCCCTGTTGACAGACCTCCTGGGATCCCAGAAAACACGACCACAGACAGCCGGGCCGGAGTAGCAGCTCGCACGGGCCTTGACAACGGATGACGGCTAGAGGACGTGAACGAGGTCCGTGTTAACCAGGGGTTGAATTGGGATTTGTAAGGACCGGGGGGGGGCCCTGGGGCCACGGAGGTTGGAGGGCAAACGTGCACATCTGCGTGCATTTGGCGGAGGGTGGGAATGGTTGCATGACATTATGAACAGTGTGAGTATAACAGGCCTGTGATCTGCCCCAGGGGTGTTGTTAGGATTTCAGAACATGTAGGGCTCAGAAGGGGGGGGGGGGGGGGGGGGGGTCATCATCAATGAATATATCATATAAAACTTCACTTCAACTTTTACTAACTCATTATTACAACCTACTAGTGAACTACTTTGGTTTACTAGATATCACCTGTCATCTTCTCTTACTGCTGGCTGTCATTCCATATCTGGATCATCAGTCGATTGTTTCACCAAACCATCACAGATCCTTTTTTCTTCTTCTTTCTCTAAAGTGAGGATTCGTTCATCCCGGCTTGTCGTTTCTCTAACATCATGTTTCCTGGCTCTACCTCGCCTCCTCTGACCGAGACCCTAGGCCCGACCGATTACACCCTCATAACGTATTCCTCTACGCACCCAAAGCCGGATTTGAAATCTGGCTCACAGTACAATAACCGGCCCACTGTGACGCGTAAATCAAATTTACCCCACAGTGCGGCGCAAATCCCCGTAGACAGCCCCCGTAACGGAGCACGGGTGGTGAAACTTTGTAGAACTCGACTCATATTTCCCGATCAAAACATATTCAGGGCTAACCTCCAAACATTTGGCGCTAAAGCCCTCAAGATGACGCCACCGAAGATAAGCAAGGTGCTGGATTTAACCCCTGGTCTCACCTAGCATCCTTCGCTCGTCGATTTTCAAGTTTAATCCAATGTCTCCCTATTGATCAGCTGCCTTCATCTCTTCTATGGAGAATACAGTAATGTAAGGCTACTTGGCTGGCTAGTTAGCGTTAGCAAACATAAAGGCATTTACATAACATGTAAATGCTTGGGGAAAAAAACACACAATGTTTAAGTAAGCTATTATTCGCCATGTAAAAGAGGTACCATGATTTTTATTTCTTATTGTCATTTTTCTTAATTGATGTTAAGCTTGAGGTGTGGCTATCAGGCCCCCAATTAAGAACACCTGCCCATGCAATTAATCTCAGCTGTACCTTATTACCTGTTGTAGCTCATGTGTTTAAATTGACCTGACTTTCATTGCAACCATTATGCTCTGATGAAGGCTGTTGAGCCAAAACGCAGTCAGCATATTTTGTATGCGAGCCTCTTAATAAAAGTGAAAAGTGAGTAATTTTTGTTGTTTATTATGGGATGTGCTACCCCCTCTCTTCTTGAGATCCTTTATTCATATATATTTTTGGGCTCAGCACTCCTCTGCTCAGTTGGTTGAAGCGCACTCTTCCCCTCTTTACCAGTAATAGTTTATAGCATATTACATTGTTTTATTATTATTACAATATAATGCCAGAGTATGTGTTGTCTTACCATCATAAAAGCTTTAGCGTTCCATCATAGTATTGCAGCAATCTTTGTTGTGATGAAGAAACCGGGCATCATTGTGATTTTCATCTGAATGCAAGAAGTATAGTGGAAGTCGTGTAAAAGTTTGAACCTCAAGTTTGAAGATGCGTAGTTCAACTTTTACTTCCTTTTTTTCAGATAGATACTGCTCATTTCACAACAAATACGAGTTGCAGGGAAAAAAACTCACCCCTGAATGACATGAAAGCTCCTCTTGAAGATCACGGCATCGTAGTGGGTTAGGGTTAGTGATAGCGATGAGCCTTAATGTGACGATGGGCCGTGTCCTCTTGAAAACCTCCCCCACTTGGCTATGATGTGTTGTCTGATTTGGACCAGGCGAACAGGCCATGTGGAAGACGTGGGGCGGATGGGACAAGAGCGGAGGAGACGAAGAGAAAATATGGGAGCTATCAACACTCACCTCGGCAGAAAAACAGAGCCATGATGAAAGAGAAGAAGAGAGCGGAGGGGGAAAGACTGACAGGCACAGACAGAGAGGGAGAGTGAAGGTTAAAATGACAGAGAGACAAGGAGGAGGGGGGGGGGGGGAGAGAGAGACAGAGGGAATGCCAGAGTGAAGAGTATAGAGGAGGGGATGAAAAGTGGACAGCCGCGATGAGACAGAACAGAAAGAGATGGAAGGGAAGAGAGAGAGACCTGGAGTCTTCCCTGCCTGTCAAAACCCATGTGCACTCACCCTGGGGAACGCTGGCCTACATAGCGACAGGTAAGGAGACGGCCAGGGAGAGGAGGGGGGAGAAAACAGACAGCATTAACAGCGAGAGTCCAGAAACAAACTACCTGATAATTTTTGTAGCGTTTCCAAGAGCAAGAGGAGCCGGCCAATGAGAGGAGAGGGTTGGGCGAAGCTGTCGGGGCGACGGTTCATCTCTCAGAAATGGAAAGCAGAACCACAAGGACCACTTCACTGTCCAAACACTGCTGTCCTCACTGCCACTGCACAGGAAGCACGCATTTATGCACTGACACATGCTTATACGAATGCACGGACACGAACCCGCATGCATGTGCGAGCTTGCCGGGGAGGCTTTTCTGACCCCCCCTCCCCGACGACACCACCTTGGGAGTTTCACCCCAGGGGGATTACCCCAAGGAACACACACGAGTTCACTACAAGTATGCATTGAGAAATATTTATTTTAAGGATGGGACCCGTGGTAAGTAGTATAGGAAGTAGAAAAATGAGTAGAAAGAAAAAATTGCACAAAATAGTCGATCGTTAAAATCTAGACCTCTTTGTGGGGTGTGCTTGCCAGGAAGTGGGTGGGCAAGCCGCCCAAATGGGGAAACTAAGGAGAGCTTCTCACAGGGGTAAGCTAGTGCCAAGCAACTACACACACAAACAAACAGTCTATGGCAGTAAACGATACGTGTCAATTGCAGTTGAGCAATACAATTCAATACAGCCAATGCATACAAGGGCTGGCATGCTTAAAACCACTGTAAAACATAAGTAGGCAAAAGGGCAGTTAGCACAAAAAGAGACTGTAAAGACAATAAAGCAGTCGGTCACATCATGCCTCCATATTTCTAATGGGATTACCTCAGACGGCCAGAAAAGCCGCCCCACCGTGCCCAACAACATTTTACCTTTAACGGATTGCAGGAGGGTGAAACACTCCCCTCTGGAGGCTGTCAGTCTGGGACATCAATCCTATACAGCCTGGCAAACAGCCACCCGGTTACCACTGTTCGTTAAAATGAATTGGTCAGGGATTGTGCAACGTTGAAGCAACACGGTCACATAAAGTGGAGCACAGTACGCCTAGGATACACTGGGAAAGCATTTTTAGACGAGAGTACTACCCTGCAACAAAGCTTAAGACCTGGAGGGGCGGTTAGGGTGCAGAGCAGTGCCCAGGTCTTATAGGAGAAGGAGGCACTTGCACCTGCACAGTTCACCCTGCTGCACATAGGTACATGCGTGAACACAAATGCACGCATGCATTCACTGAGTACCTGTGTGTGCATGTCGATGATGCGCTGGTTTCCATCCATGTGTTTCCATGTTGTTCATTTTACACTTCGGGGCATGTAGGTGATGCTCTTATCCAGAGTGCAAGAAAAGAAGAGAGGAGAGAGATAGCAGGGATTTGCGCTGTGTGTGTGTGTGTGTGTTTGCATGTATTTCTATTTGCATCTGTATGAATGTGTGTGTGTGTGTGTGTGTGTGTGTGTGTGAGAGAGAGAGTGTGTGAGTGTGTATGTGTGTGACCTGTCCCAGACAACTGTTTTCACAGGGGGGCAAGAAAAAGCAGCTGGCGGTGTGTGTCCATGTCTGTGTGCCTGTGCGTGCAAGTGTGTGTGTGTGTGTGCGTGTGTGTGTGTGTGTGTGTGTGTGGTCGCCCCTTAATGATTATTATGGTTTAACTCCCATTTCATGGATAGAGTCATTACACCCAAGATTTTTCCATTCTCCTGGCAATGGAAAGGAAAACATATCCCCTTCTGTCGCTTATTGCTGAGACCTCGTCTTTCGCTCTCACACACAGACACACACACACACACGGATACAATCATGCGCAAACATGCACACGTCCACATTCACCCACCCACCCACACACACACACACACACAGAACACACACATATACCCACACTGGCACCAGCTGACAAACCAATATTTGGGTTTGCTTGGAGCTCTACATGGCGCAAGGCTGCGGGGTGAGACTCGTGTATATGAGAATGACCAATCTTAATAAGGACCACAGACACATAGGAAAACACACGCGAGGCCTCCTGTGAGTTACCATGGAAACCCGCCACTGATCGGGGGCCCTGCTGTATTTAGGAACGATCAATCAAAATGACAGGCGGGCTCCTAGTGCCTCGCAGGATATTTTGGAGGGGCGGGGTTAAAAGGAAGCAGGGGGGGGGGGGGGGGTTTCCAGAGGGCGGGTCACTCCGTTTCATGGCACGGCCGTAATCGCCGTCACCTTTGACCTTACGACGGCAGGCCGCTTGACCAGAACAGTTTCGACGGCATTGATCACAGTGTATTGAACAGATCATAAAATACCTCAGAATGAGTATTGAGGTCAGAGTGCATGGTTGGGATGTGTTGAGGCCTGACCCCACCGATGGTCTTTTTGATGTCTGATTAAAAACCAAACAGGACTTTAGACCCCGCCCCCCCCCCCCCCTCCCTCCGGATGACCTCAGGTCAGAGGTGAGAGGTCAAACTTGAGGCGAGGAGAGAGCTCAACAATCCAGGAACCTTGTGGGACCGCGGCTGCTGCACATGTGCTCCAGTTTATATTACTGAGTGAACGCGATGTTGAGGCGTTGTGGACGTGTTGTGATGCTCCGTGGTTTAGTTAGAAAGTTTTCTCCCGCATTTCATTTCACTTCACGCGGACAATGATAACTGATGATTGCTGCATGGATGTATAAGTGCGCGTTGGATGTGTCTCGTAGCATGAAATGCAGGTTCTTGTAATAGGAAAAACAACTCCTACCCATTGTCAGACAACCTCTGATGGATAACTGGTCATAAACACCCATCAGATGCTTGCACTTACAATTCATTATAAGTTATAGCTACAGTATAATATTTTACGAGGGCTGATAAAATGCATCGGTAAGCATTACGTGTGCTTGTAAGCGTGGTCATGAGGCATTGTGATTCCTCATGATAGCCCCTATGATGCACGTTATGATATGGTATGAGGGTGACCTTCCCTCCCTGCTGATACTCATGTACCCTGTGATATGTCGGCTTACAACAGTGTGCCTACTTGTGTCACCCCCCCCCCCCCCCCCCCCCCCCCCGCCCCCCTTCACCTCCCCCCTTTTTGTACGATCCGGGGGAAACGGTATTACGGAGCAGAGGTTGTGTTGACAGAGGCCGCGACAGCACCAAGCACAAGGCTGACCTTTCACCTTTCACCCCCCTCCCCCTTCTCCCCTCCCCTTAAACCTGGAAACACAGGAAGTAACCAAGGTCGCTCAGATGAGAGCGTCTGTCAACACGCACGGGGAATTGAAAACGGGTTCAGTGGGTGGGGTGGGGTGCTGGTGAGGAGGGGGAGATGTGGGGGGAGGGCGGTGCCTGTGAAGGGAGGAAACCGGTGAGGGCGCTGGCGTTTTTTGCGTTGGGAGATATAGCAGGGAGGACATTTTCCAATTTGAGAGAGCGAGAGCATGCTGAATGAATCAGGCTCATCAACCCAGTTGGCCTACAGCTTAAACGGTTCCCCGGCAGAGTCCAACAAACTGCTTTACTCGAGATTTAACAGAAGGACAGTCATAATAGAGACAGCCTGTTGATTTCATTCACATTGATCTTGCTATTACACAGATGACTGCAAGAGGGGAGGGGAGGGGAAGGAGATCTCTGGGTTTTATACGCCGGGCCGCCGCTCTCGCCTCCCTTTCTGCTTCTTATCAAAGTCTGAAAAGGTAATGGGGAACGCAACGCTGTCTGTTTTCCTTTGGGTGGTTCTGTCCGTCTGCGACTCGGCTACCAGTCCCCTCTCGCCTCCCTTCTCCTTTAACGCGTGTTTTGCAGCCGTTTTATTTTCCCGCCTAGTCGTGTAAACGCAAGTGCATTGCCACATGTTCCACCCTACGCCGCGCTAGCCGTCGCCGTACGTCTGTCTCACGTGTCTTTGCGCCCCTGCGGACGGGTTGATAGCGCGGCTCTGCTAAGTGTTCGGCGCTCAAATCATTTGGTGCTAAATCATTTGGCGCGCTGCTAAGTCTTACCTCAGACTCCCAATTTTTGCAGAAGGTTTCCAAAATCAGCAAAGCGAGCTGGACTTGAGTAATGGGGGGGGGCTGCGGCCGCTCTGTGTATTTTGGTACCGCGTTATACTCCACTTGTTTAACTGGAAGGGCTACCTTAAGTCCATTTGTTTGCACTGTACACTCTTGTATACGTACGCTGTGTATACGTGAGGCAATGCTTTGTCCATACTACGAACTGCCGCGCTCGTGTTGTATACGGCTACGTCGGCGCATCTGTTTCTACTAGCCTATATCATGTAGCGCAGACCTCAGTGAGAAGGAATGCTTTAGTGTCTCGAGGAGGAAAAAAA
>JAXDDW010000010.1:1652500-1660000 GCA_034670385.1 Hoplostethus mediterraneus | reverse complement strand
CCTTTCTCCAGAGGGGTCTTTGAACGTTGGAGACAAGTGGACAGAGGAGGTTAGGCATTTTCCTCCACATGTTGGTGATTTTGCAAGGTCGTAAAACACTCTTTTATTTCTCTCTCTCTCTCTCTCTCTCTCTCTCTTTTAAGTCAAGCAGGTCCAGCGCTGAAATGTCCAAGTGTTCTCATAAATAATGAAAGCATCTGAGGCTGAAGTCTAAACACTCTTCAGCATGAGCCAAGAGTGTGTGTGTGTGTGTGTGTGTGTGTGTGCCTGAAGCCTGACAAGCATACGAATTTGATGGATGTGTGAGAATTTGTATGTGTGTGCGTGTTTGCTGATGATGATGTTGTGTATGTGTGTGTGTACATAGGCGTTCATCTCTGGTATGTATGTGTCTGCGAGTCGATGCGTCGATTCCCATTTGTCAGACCAGAAACACGGGGCTTAGAGAAAGGCCTGGACTGTAAACAGAGCTCTCCGGGTTTTAAACACGTCATAACTACATCCATTTGTCATCAGCTAGCGCCGCGCAGCCCTCTGGATACACAACGCCGTGGAAATCATAAACCTTAATGGTGGAACTGTCCAAACACAGACGTCCATACGCGGGGAGATAGATGTGCAGGAGATGCTTACGGATTCTAGGAAGAGTAAATGCGATGCAGGTATCTCTATTCATATGGGGGGGGGCTTGTTTTGTTCTCACGCTCTTCAGCTTTTTCCTGTTGAATTTGCTCGCAGACCCAAATACGGTCCATCTGGCTCCACTTTCTCCATCCTTTCCGGTTTCTTTGGGTGCCTCGAAGTCGGGGCGGAAAACAAAAAGGGGTCAAGCAGCATCGTAGCAGACGTTATATTTCAAAGCATCTGTCTTCGCACCACTAGTGAGAAATCAAATGTGATCAATGTTTTTGAACTCCATCAATCCATCAACTCAATAGCAGCAGAATACTTAAGCCAGTGAAGTACTGAGCCGATATTCATCTAGTTTTTCGAGACTCATTGACTCCCTCTGACTCCTGTATTTTGACTATCATTCTGGTGGTAACCGATATAGAGGGAGGCCGTCCACTTAAAACAGAGACTTGTGGGATACCGCTGGCAACACCTTCCTTCTTGAAGTACCTCCTTTCCCCTCTTCCCTCCCTCATGATCTCCTCTTGGCAGCAGGTCGGTGTTCTGCTGACAAGGCCTATTCTGGGCTCCCATAGAGATAATGCTAATGGAAGACAGACTGCTCCCCTCTCCTCTCGTCTCCCCCCCCCCCCCCCGCCCCTCCTTGTTCCTCATGGATCCCATAGGAAAACCGAGAGAGAGAGAGAGAGAGAGAGAGAGAGAGAGAGAGAGAGGAGTTACGGGGTAGGAGGTTGTGATGGACCGTCTCTTTCACTGTGATCGGAGGTGGTCTGTGCACTGTTAGCAGCTCTAGCATGGAAAGCACCTATGTGTGAGACTGCACACACACACATATAATATATTTAAATATATTATATTGCCTTCAAGTGCTCCTCATAAGCTCATACTTCTGCCTTTGGAAGTCGTAAATAGAACTTGTCTTACATTCAAGTGCTTTTTTTTTATTTTTAGAAATAACATTTTTGGGGCATAATGTTTAGGCTTTCTGCCTAAACATTATATCTTGACAATGTCTGACTTTCCCAATCATAATAACAACATTTCCAACAACACTTGAAGGTAGCAATTTACATATATAGTACACACACACTCACACACACACACACACACCTCTAAATTTAATTTACAGACTACCAGCCCCTCTGCACCCCGAGGGCAGTACGGTGTGACTTTGATGACGACTCTATCACCAGGTTGTCACGCTGCTTCCTGCCTGTCAGCCAATAGGAGGAGCCGATTTGTCCTGGTTTCCCAATGAAAGGTCAGACAGCCCCGGTGTAGGGTGAGCCAAATGGTCGAGAGGAAGCGGACCTGAAGAGGATTACCACCATGCTGCCACAATCTACGTGAAGTTTTCTCTGAAGTGCAGCCAAAGCTTTGTTGATGTCTTGTTTTAGAAAGAAACTACTAGAAAGAATTTAGTCACTGTCTTTGATCTATATTGACTAAAATTTGAGGTTTTTTTACTTTGAAAAAAAACTTTGATTGCACTTTTTTCCCCTCAGCGTCTGACTAGTTGGTTTGAAAGCAGCACCCAAAAACAAATGGCCTTAAAAAGCAACCCCTCGCACTTGCAACGCTGAGTCTTCAGACGTCAGCTTCAAAGGGAAGCTGGTCGTCCCTCCACGCCGCTCCACCACCGCTTCCAGATCCTTTCCAAAAGCCATTCCACACCAGAGCGGGAAATTCCAATGAAAACCGTCACAGCAGGGAAGGGGCGTCAAGCTCTTCGCAGCGGGACGACGTGTGTGTGTGTGTGTGTGTGTGTGCGCACATGCATGATGAAATATCAAAACAAACTTTAACACCCCCCCGATTCCAAAGGTCCTGCCCATAATCCTTTAAAAGCTTTCTCGAAATTAAAAACCAAGTATTTTCAAATGACATCCCTAATGAGAAAAACATCAACCCCAAAGAAAACTACAGTACAGGGAAAAGAAAAAAAAAAAAAAAAAAAGTGCTGTAGCTCCTTGACTGTATATCGCGACGAACAGATGTGTGTGAGTGGGCGGGCGAAGGGAAAAAAAACTCAAAAAGAAATGTTGAAAAAACAAAACAATAACAGTTATTTTAGGGTCCTACTTTTCTCGCCAGCGTCTCTTCGCAGGCTTTCGGGGCTCTAAGTGTTTTATAGTCCCACCGGCTGCCAAGAGTTCTTGGCCCGCTCCACAATGAAACTGAACAGAACCGGGCTCAACAGGCGTCTTGGGAGCAGAACAACACATCAGGTCCAATTAAGATCTGTAGGTGGAACTTATTGTAACCTACGACACCCTCACCCCCCCACAGTACCGCGGACAACAGAAAAGAGGGGGCTTTGCAAAACGCCCTGCGTGCTAACGGAAAGTGAACCCGGTCAAGTTAAAAAAAAGAAAACCCTGCAGTGTTCCTATTGGAGGATTCAACATCCTGACCTCCACGTCTACAGGCCTGAGAATCCAAACCAATCGGTCCCCCTGTTTGCTACTTCTACGGGTCATCTTCAAGTGTGGTAGCTTTCCCTAGTGACATCCCCTCCGCCCGTAACCTCTCCACCCTTTTATTTGTTTTATTCTCTCTCTTCTTTTTCTCCATTCTCTCTCCCAGTCTGCCGGCTGGCGGAGGGGAAGAGTAGAGCTCGCCCTTTTGAAAATCAAAACCAGAGATGTGACTCAGACGGCGAAATGCAGACAAACACGCAAACATAAACACCCGCGTGCGCATTATATGTTCAGTGTTGGCTTTCATGCACACACACATACACACACACACACACACACACTCTTCTGTATTGCCCTCCCTATATTGGAAGAGTGATGTCTTTGTCGTGGGGAGAGAGGTGGAGCAGATGGAATGAGAACAGAGAGAAAATATGACAAATGTTCACATGAAAGGGAGGCCCTTCAAACTCAGGGGGAGACATGAAAGACTGTTGCTTCCTCTCTCTCTCTCCCTTTCATTCTCTCTCCCTCTCTTTCATTCTCTCTCTCTCTTTCTCTACCCCCCCTCTTTCTCTCATAATTGTACATTCAGACTCAAACTGTGAATGCTAACAAGGCTTTTAGCCCGACTGAATTAATGCAGCCAGTGCATTTCGCTAATGTGCTACCTTTCAAATGTCACCTTTTATGTTGCTGGCCTGAATGCGTCGCGGCTAGCGTGCGTTAATTTTTGAGGTGTTTAGTACAAATTGCCTTTGCTTTGCTTAGTTCATCTGGCAGCGGGCATCTTACAAGCTCCCAGTGCGGCTGGTGTTCTCTGTTAGCGGCACAGCGACGGCTGAATGGTAAACTCTCCGTCTGAACCGTGAATAAACTGTCAAATTCTACTTTAAAGGAACAAAAATGCTTGTTTGAGGCAACTTCATGAGAAAATATTATGTGTCATTTGAACCCAGGTTTGGCATTACCACTACAGTATGCTGCCTTAACCTCATACCACAATTGTTCTAAGTACATTCCCAGTCCATGACATTTTTAAAAAATGGATTATTTGGTTATTTTAAACATAAATAAAAATTGTATCTTGTGTATTGATGAATCAGACCGTATGTCATTTTGAAATATTAGCTGTAGGCTATCGAGTCTACAGACTGGGCTACATTCACAACCTTGGAAAAAGTTTACAAGTTTACAAAGCTCAATTTTCTCCAATCCAATCCTGACAAGACAGCAGCCACCCAATGATAGTGGGCACACATCACAGACAGAGAAGTGGACGGGGCAGGACATAGGCTAAAGGCCACAGGGAGGGAACAAAATGATCTAACCCCTCAGAGTTGGAAAAACTATGATCATCAGTCAGGTAAAGCAAACAAACAGTCAGATCTGGAGAAATAAGGAAGGTGTAAATGCAGCATGCATGCAGTAAAAAGTGGGATCCCTACAGCTATAGCTGCACGTGGCATTTACCAAAAAGGGATGGACATGAAGCATGTTGTAAATCCGTTTGCAGACATAAAAGAGAAAAGGTTGGGTCGGAAGTCGGAAGCCACACCTGTTCTCCACCTGAGTCCACCTGTTGAGAAAACTTTGAACCCCCCTTCAGGGCTTCAGGTGATGAGTTCAAGGGTCGGAGTGAGCTAATGGAGGGAGGAAAAGGTCACCGGTGAGGTACGGCCCCTCAGGAGAGTCTGTTTCTGTTTGTTTGCACGTGCACATTTGTGGCTCTGGATGCAAACGTGGCTGTCAAAGTGCAGGCGAGGTGATTAAACCCCCCGGAGAGAACGTCGGTGACTTTCTCCCAAAGAGCAGAGCTGTGGCAACACGATGAGGAGGAGGTGAAGGGGAAAAAAGAAAAAAAACCTGTGTTAATCTTTTGATCCTTTCACTTCCCATCAGGTCTCGTATCAAACAAATTACCCAGAACGCACCCCTGCACACATCAGTCTCATTACCCATCTCCCCCTACTCCGAGACACTGGGTAAATAGCACTGTCTGTAGGGAGACGAAGAATCAACAACATAATGAGACCGCTGATGATGAGCTCTGTGTGTGTGTGTGTGTGTGTGTGTGTGTGTGTGTGTGCACGTGCGCGTGCTTTAAATGCTCTGCTTGGAGTTTTCATGCTCAGATCAGGTTTCGAATTAGCCCAGACTCAAGAGAGCTGGTAGAGACTTTGAATGGCACACACATATTATGAAATAAAAGCTTTCATTTGTTCCTGGCTTGTTTATCCACGTGAATGAGATGCAGGAGACATGCAGGAGGATTCAGGCCTGGCGGCTGGGTGGAAATCACGAGTCCTGCAGAGGTAAGCCTGCTGGCGGATTCTTGCACGGTGTAGTATCCACGTCAGAGAGAGGACGTACGGTATGTTTCCAGCCAACTGTCAAGCAAATTGTTACACAAACTTTTGAAATGTCTACAAAACGTAGAATGTGATTAGGTGTGTTTCCATCCGCTGGGTTGACGCCAATAAATTGAATTGAAAATGTGAGAAAGAATCTTTCATGAATGGATTAGTATTGGGCAAGTGGTTGTTCTATGGTGTCGGCTAATGGCAGGCTATACGTCATGCTGTCCAAAACAAAGACATTGGTATATACAGTGCTGAACTAATACAGATAGGCCATACAGATTTATACATGGGTGTCATGGTGGACACGTCTCAGAATACCCAAAGCTACCAATCATTTAGTAATATTGGGGACATTTTGTACATTTTTTTCCATTTTCATTCAACTTTTCTAATTCGATGCATCATAATTTGTAAAAAAAATAAAAATAAAATAACCGTCACATGCACATCGACTTACTCATAGGGATTTAGCATGAGGATGCACTTCTAGCACTTTCGTTTAACTTTTCTAATTCAATAGATTTGCAAAAAACAACTTTTTGTGTATAAAGCAAGAAAAAAAAGATATGATAAAAAAACCTTAAATGGCAACTTCTGCAATAAACCTTTACAATCTCTCTACCCCAAAACAACATTTTTAACATTCTCCTCCCCCCTCACCTTGTCTCTCCTATCCGCCCTCCCATCTCCCGCTATCTGTCCCATCCATCATTTTAAAGTTTCAAATCACGCCCCCCCTGACAACCCCACACCGCTCCACATTGTCCTCCAATACAAGCCGACCATTGTCCGCGTGACACGGGGACAAGGAGGCACTGATGTCAACACCAACAGTATGGCGACATATCATTATGTCTGGCCACGGGGTTGGTCAAAGGGGAGAGGTCAGAGGTCGAGGAACGCCGGCCATTAAAAGAGCCTCGCCTGTCAACAGGTTTGTATATACCAAGGGGGTGTGGGGGGGGGGGGGGGGGGGGAGAGAGAGTGTTTCCTCTCAATACTGACATGGGGGGGAAACTGACCTATAGATGAAAAATACTGTAACAAATAGATGTGTCATATTAGCATATTTTCATATTGTGCATATTTTTCCTTCATGTATACTTTATTGTTATTATTACTTTATTGTATTATTTTGCACACCCTCATAACGCTGTACTTCAATTTTGTCATACTTGGTGTTGAAATTGTTGGTTGTCTTATGCTTCAATAGAAATAACTAGATTCTGATCTCTATTCTACTTCCCAGTGCTTGATGCTGATTCATATTTTCCATTGCAACGCCACAATTTAATTTTCATCTAATTTCATAGATTTCTTATGTTGTTTAAGAAAAAGTAGGTAGCTAACTTATTGCACTTTTACCTTAGTGCTAGTTGTGCTCTTAGTTGCTTGTTTAGGAAGGAAATGCACTTAGGATTTCTGGTGACTAGTAGTTCTCTACCTACCTATGCTGAATGCACTTATTGTAAGTCGCTTTGGATAAAAGCATCTGCTAAATGATAATAATGTACTAGATACATACATACAGTAGATAGATAGATACATACATACATACAGTAGATACATACATACATACTTACAGTAGATACATACATACACTACAGTAGATACATACATACATACATACATACAGTAGATACATACTTACATTCATACATACATACAGTAGATACATACATACATACATACAGTAGATACATACATACAATACATACATACATACATACATACAGTAGATACATACATACAGTAGATACATACATACTTACAGTAGATACATACATACATACAGTAGATACATACTTACATTCATACATACATACAGTAGATACATACATACATACATACATACATACAGTAGATACATACATACATACAGTAGATACATACATACAGTAGATACACAGTGTTTACCATAATGTCCGATATGTCCTTCCTGGCATTTGAATGATTTCCTCCATATTCTCAGTTTTAGAGCTGCTTTGTGTTATTATAGATACTGATGAACCAAGCAGTTTATCATCTCAATATGATCTGAATCTACTGCTGGTTTTTGAAAATGCACATTTTGCATACTGCTTTCT
>JAXDDW010000010.1:1625000-1647500 GCA_034670385.1 Hoplostethus mediterraneus | reverse complement strand
TTCATGAACTGGTTAGAAGTTGAATCACTGTTGTGTTATATCAGTGATAGAGAGGACTCTTATTTTGAAAATGAATTGAAAATGAAAATGAATTATTACTTTAAACCTAAAACCTAATCTAAATCTAATCCTAAATCCTGACCTTAAACCTTAACCCTTCCAGAAAAATCGTCCAGCAAATGGTCCTTTCTTTGGACCATTGTCTTCGATCTTCTACCCCAAGAACCCCCACACCCACACACACACACACACACCCACACACACACACACACACACACACATGCAAACACACACCAGAAACTTTGGAGCCAAAACTCAAGTGCGCTGGCACCCATATTTGTTCCACAAATCCTTCCAAGATTTCTCTCTCTCTCTCTCTCTCTCTCTCTCTCTCTCTCTCTCTCTCTCTCTCTCGTAAACGTCAAGCGAGTGGTCGAGTTTGTGAAGGATTTGGTCATGGGAAGGACCTCTACAGTCCTGCCAGAGCAAAGAAACACACAGACAGGGATGAAAAATGTGTGCGGCTATTGTCACACTTTGAGTCCAAGTAATGCACTCCGGTCTTCTCTCTGATCTGAGGCCCAGGAAAAGCCTTGGCAGCGTGTGTGTGTGTCTGTGTGTGTGTGTGTATAGCCCGGGGATAGAGAAGGTGCTCATGAGGGTGAAACAATGACAGGTTTGTTGCTTTTACCCCCCCTGTGATACTGAAAAGGATTGTGGGATGGTGAATTCACATTATCACAGTCGAAAACAAACCACACACACATGCACACGCACAACCCCCGCCCCTCCTCCCACCCTCTCTATATAGCAAACACACACTTGTGCGTATACACGTAAACATGTATGCTTATCCTGACACACACACACACACACACACACACACACACACACACCCTCTGGTCCCAGCAAACCACAGGAGGGAGATGTCATTATGTTTGTATTCAGCGAGTGGGCATCATGGGAAGTTTTGAAACTGTCGACGGGATCAACTTCAACGGGAAACTTCTTCTACCTGGCGTTTTCTCATCGGATCGTTCGATCCACATGGCGCCCCACCGCAGATTTGTTATGATGTCTCGTTTCCAAGGGAGGCACGCGGCTAAACCCGATCCCACCCGGTGGAAAATCAACAACGCGGGTGAAAGAAAAAAAAAAGCCTCTAAACAATCCCGAGTGTTTAGAGGCTCACGCCGATTTCACTTCCATCTTGTTTGCTTTCTGCACCGAAAAAAACCCCTGCCGGCCCGGGCAGCATAAGTGGCGGGATATAGTTTTGCGGTGGGATAGAAGTATAGAGGCATCGCTTTTTTTCAGGGGGTTGGTTGTGGAGTTATTGTGTGTGTGTGTGTGTGTGTGTGTGCGTGAGACCCTCAATCCCAAAGTGGAGTCGAGAAGACGAAAGGGGGAATGTGAGACCTGAACGCTAGGTTTCACTTAATCATCTCCTGATGCTAGTGTAAACACTGGATCTGATTTGAGCTAATTGGGTTTGTAGTCAGGGTAAATAGTGAAAAAGGAAACCGCTCACACATCCCCCCCGCTCCCAGCCACCTCCTCCAACTCTATTCTTTCATTTAACGGGAGGAGGACTCGCTGAAAACGTGGCCCAGACGTTCCTTTATTTTTATTTCCCTTCTTCTCCTCCGCTCCAGTGTTATGAAAAGCTTTTTTTTTTTTTCTCTCTCTCCCCCTTTTTTTTTTTTTACCTCAAAGTCAGATGTAATTTCCATAATGCTGTTTGGTCGGACCGTGAGTTTTTCTGGTAGGGTATTTGGGTAATTTGATTTTGCAAAAAAAAAAAAAAAAGAAGAGCACGGGAGAGGGAGAGAGAGAGAGAGAGCGAGAGAGAGAGAGGGGGGATGATATATATTTTTAAAGAACCTTTCAATCGATTTCCTGGCTTCGGTTTTTGAGTTATTTCACATTTGCGGTTATGGATCGTCTCCCCCGCTTCCCTCCCTCCCTCCTTTGGCATCCGCGGTAGTCTTAAAAAAAAGTTTTTGCCGTTCAGCGTCTTGTCACTCACATCTCCTCCTCTCTCCTCCTCTCATCATACTCGGTAATGTAGTCACGCTGATTGCATTCTCCCGCTAATCTAATTCTTCCCTCTTTGAGGCCCCCGGAGATTTAGAGTGGATTCACATCACATCCATTTCAATGACCCCCCTCCCCCCCCCTCACCCACCCACCACCACACAACCTTCCCCCCTGCCTTCTCATGACAGCACATACTAACTTTGGTCTGAAAAGGCCCATAAGCCTCGCCTGCCTTAACCACTCCGATCACATTACCGCCTTCACAGAAACAAAACGCCGCTTTCGGCTAGCCGCTCGGATCTCATTAGGCGTCCGCAGAAACCGGTGGACTTCAGCGATCCGCATCAAAATGAAACCCAAAGGGATATCCCACCCGGCAATTAAGATAACATTTATTCCCCCAACAAACGGATTCCCTTTATCGTATCGTTCATTTAAACCACAGCAAATGGAATTAGCGCAGACTTCAAAAACTGCGGCTATCACTACGTGACAATAATTTGTTGTAGATTAGCTGTCCCCTCAGGGAAACCTGAGGGGAAAAGGAGTCCTTCGTTGGGAATGGCGTAAAGAAATGTCTTTGGTCAGGGACTGCAAATCCCATGGTGCATTGCTAATCCCTGCGTTTCAATGATCAATGGCTCCATAGGCCGCTGGAGGTCAAAGGTCGCTGACGGGACTTGTTAGGGGTCAATGTCCCTTTGAGCCGAAGAGACAGGCGAGACAAAAACACACATTTCTCTCCGTCTCTTGAAAAAAAAAAGCAAAAAAAAAAAAAAAAAGCAAACGTCGACTCCGAGACATAACAAATCAATCTTTCTCCTCCTAGCGAGAGATCAAGATTGATTCTCTGGATGCACACAAGCCTTCATGTTTCCCCAACTTTGAAATGGAAGTACAAAGAAAATGTAAAATTCAATAGTTATTTGATTGAACTTTTTTTTTAGTTTCGACTCAAACAATTCAAGGCACAGTTACGTACTCTCTCTTTGGCTGTAAAACACTGTTAATGTTTCTTGGCTTGTGAAACCCCGGAGCATCGACTCCAAAAAAGTCCTTGTTGCTGCAACAACTCCAGGCAAGGCCTCGCTGTGTTTCCTCCCAGGCCCTCTCTTGGATGTCAAGGTTTTATTTTCCATTATCACATGGATCTATCCTTCCATTTTTCTCCCTCCTCTCTTCATTCCCCAAATCCACTTTTACATAGAACACGTATACCTCTTTTCTTTCTGTTGTGGAGGGCAACTGAGGCTACGCTATCTGTTTTCCTGTCTAGTGCGTTTTCAGAAAGCTCGCCCAGTCCACACTAAACCACCGTAGACGCATACTTTCTTTGGGCTGGATGTTTAACAGCCTGGATCGAAGCGTTGCGGCGTGTTCATCGTCCACGCTGCAACGCGAGGTCGGCGTTTTCAAATTCATCCACTTGGGAGATCGTTTTCGGAAAGCTCAGTTTTCGGAAAGCTCAGTTTTCGGAAAGCTCAGTTTTCGGAAAGCTCAGTTTTCGGAAAGCTCAGTTTTCGGAAAGCTCCGTTTTCGGCCATCGAGGTCGCAAATGTTAACGTCTTAGTGTGGGGGGCATGGCCTGAGGGCGCCATCGAAACTTATCACAGCAAGCTGTAACCACACAGAGTCGTGTAAACGCAGACACACTGAAACCTCTCTGCTTCTTTCTCTCTCTCAAATCGGTGAATATCAGTAAAGGGGGGGAGGGGTGATGCTGTTTGTTGTGGACTGCGAGGGAGCTGACAGTTAACGGAGATGTGAAGGCAGCGGGAGAGCGAGGACGGGCGTGTTTCGCTATTTCGCAGTCAGAGAAACAGCAAACGAACCTTCATAACTCGCGGCGCGCCGATCTGCAGGTGCAAACCTAGCGCCGCCGCGCCGTGTGTGTGTGTGTGTGTGTGTGTGTGTTGTATTCGACAGTCGCGCAGCGGGCGGGCTAGAAATTGAGGCTGGCTTGTCGGTTATTTCTTCCCCCGTGTTTATGATTGTGTGTGTTCGTCTGTGCGTGCCAGCAGGCTTGTGTTCCTCCCAGTGTGCGAGCTAGCCAAAATGTGTCAGCCAAAGTGTGTGCCAGGATACATGCATCCTCTTTTATGTAGGTTTATGACAGCGAGCGCACGAGCATGTATCACCGGTTGCGCTTTTAAGTCCGTGTGTTCGCAAATGATTGGTTTTTTTTGGCTGTGGGTGTGAATGTGTGTTTTTACACGTGTTATGTGGGTGTGTGTGTGTGTTGGTGGACATGTGCCTGTTTGCATGTGTTCCTATATCTGTGCGTGCATTTGTGTGTGCACCTGTGTAAATCTGTGTAATCCCTGTGTGTGTGTGTGCCTTTGTGTGTGTGTGTGTGTGTGTGTGTGTGTGTGCGTGCATTCGCTCATTCCTGGGTGCGTGCCCGCTCGATGCCACAGGTATAACTCTTGTGCTCAGTGGAGTGTGCGCCGCTACACCTGTTCTCCCCTCAGGGAGGCGCTGTCCGTGGCCAGCTGGCAGAGGAGAGCCGGGACAGAGGATCGGACAGATTGGATAAGCGGTGGGACACCGGGACGGACAAAAGACATGGCTGAAGGTTGAAGGCAAAAATAGAGAGGAAGAGGAAATGTACAGAAGAAGAACAAGGTGGTGGAGAGATGATGGATTACGCGGTGAGCGTTTGAGGAGCTGAGGAAGTGGACCGCCCAACTGATTTTTTATGACACCTGCATCTTCAGTGTTTTGGCTTCGTCTCAATGTCATACGATGAGATGAAACTTCAGTGTTGTTGCAGCAGCAGCTAGTAATAGATACAGCGAACCACCGCGATGCAGCCCCCATCTCTCGGCCAATCGGCATCTAATATGTCACCTAGTTTTGACTTGCAGTTGCAGCACCAATCAGTGGTGAGATGCATCATTTTTCCAAGATGGGAAAAGGTGTCTGAGATGTTGCATGTGACGGATGGACAGATGAAGGCCGATCCACAGCCCAACTGAAAAACAATAAATCTGAGCTACAAGGACAAATACATAATAATAATTGTACTATCTTTGACCTCCTCCACATTTAGAGAGGTTATGTCATCATATCCATATGATGACATAACCTCCATCTCTCTCTTCCCTTGGATCTGGAGTATTTTCTCCATTTCCTTCTTTCACACTTTGTTAGTCTCATTTTACTGCATGTAACTTCATCTCCCTGTCTCTCTTTCTCTCTCTTGGGTCTAGTTAGGATGTTAAGAGTGTGTGTGTGTGTGTGTGTGTGTGTGTGTGTGTGTGTGTGTGTGTGTGTGTGTGTGTGTGTGTGTGTGTGTGTGTGTGTGTGTGTGTGTGTGTGTGTCTCTGTCCTGCCTCCAGGCTGAAGTGTCAGACAGGGGAGTGAGATGTCTCTCTGTGTATGCAGTTTTCAGCTAGAATACAGCTGGAGTACCTACTGCAGACAGCCGGAGGTGGTCACCTGGTACATAACAATACACACATAATCACACGTGCACACGCACACACACACACACACACACACACACACACACACACACAGAGAGAGAAGACATGCACCCACACACATACCTGCAGAGCGGGGTAAACACATATACCTAAGGATGCACATATACACACTTAGACACATGCACATATACACACACATGCATGCATACACACACACACACATTATGAGATATTCCATATCTCATTAGGTGGCGGCTGTCTCATATCCGTCACAATGTTTCAGCCCATTCAGCAGGACATATGTAGAGCTTACTGGGCTGAGAAAACACACACAGACACCTACACACACACACACACACACACACACACACAGCAGACAGTCTCACAAGAGGATGATTTATATAATGTTCTCCACAGTCTCTCTCTCACTCACACACTCACACCCGTCCCTCCTATATGCTTAGCCTATTTTCATTCCATTACTCATCTTCTTTCTCTGACGCTCTGTGTGCGTGTGTGTCTCTCGCTCTTTCTCTCTCTCTCTCTCTCTCTCTCTCTCTCTCACTCACACACACACACACACACACACACACACATACATATCCCTCTAGCCCTATCCTATCTTCCTCATTAGGAGTGCGGCTCTTCAGTTTCAGTCTCTGGAGTGTCCTTCCATATCTTCACAGCCTGGAGGGATTCTCTCTCTCTCTCTCTCTCTCTCTCTCTCTCTCTCTCTCTCTCTCTCTCTCTCTCTCTCTCTCACACACACACACACACACACACACACATCACACTTTCTATCCATAGGCTCAGTCCACTGGGAACAGAGCGATGGAGGAAGGAAGGTAAGACAGAGAGAGAGAGAGAAAGTGAGAGCTGAAAGTGATAGTGGCAGAGGGATAGATGTAGGCCGAAAGATAGTGAAAGAGGAGAAGAGAGAGGAGGAGAAAAGGGTAGAGTGAGTAGAAAGAAGAGGTAGAGGAGGACGGGGTTGGAGATACAGTAGAGACAGTGGAATTGGTGAAAGAAGGGAGGCATTTGAGGAAAAAGGAGGCAAAAGGGGGTGGAGTAGAGAAAGGGAGTTTTGAGAGGTTGGGAGGAATAAAAAAAAAAACGAGTGCCAAATACCTCAGAGAGGAACCGCCGGGCACAGAAAGAGCGAGAGAGAGAGAGAGAGGCCCCGCCCACTCGCCGCACACAGTTTGAAAATGAGTCAGCCCTGTGTGTGAACCGGCGGCTGCAGCCAACGTAGACCCATTTCCAAACACTTTGGAACCAGGGAAACCAGCCACCGCTCTCCTCTCTCCCGGGGAAAGAGGAAGCGTGAAATCGTCCGAGTCGAAAGCCGAGGCCAGAGCGGAGCCTCGTCTGCTGCCGCCGTGCCAGGGAGGGCCGCCTCTATCAGATGTGACTCTTGTTTTTGTGATCTGGGACATGGGGTTTATGGTTTCAGCCTCAAAACGCTTGGCGGGGGTGGGCAGGGGGGGGCTCGTGTTACATTTGAGCGTCAAAAAGTAGGAGAATGTGTCAGATGAGAGGGTTTGACCGGGATACTTTTGGTTTGACGCTACCAGATTAGCGGATTAGCTTGATAGTTGTGGCTAAATAACAATAATCATCTAATGGCAGAAATCCCAGATCCGGATCACCACCAAAATCGAATCAATCGTTCGTTGGCCCAAGATGTGTTGGTCCGTCAAATGTCTTTTTTTAAATTTATTATTTCATTTTGCGATCTCCTGCTGACAGACAAACTAACCACCAGGGGTGAAAACATGACCTTTAAGTCAGTGGGAGGCTCTGTTTTACAGACTGACACCTTGTAGCACACTGGAATGATTTACCTGATCAGACATCTCATAATAATAATAATCAAAACATATTCTAGCTTGGATCAGGGAGGAAAATCCATCCTAGTAGAGACGGACAACACTGGCTGGCAGAAGCCAAAATATCCGTCTCACTGTCTCTGGGTGGATTGCTGGTATAAACGATATCTAGTTCTTATAACCACCGGTTTGCCGATGTGTTTTCATTTTGATGAACGGGCAACTCAAAATAGTGTGGGGGGGGGGGGGGGGGGGGGGGGGGCGAGTCTGAGAAACGCGGCGGTGGTTTTGGACGCGCGGCAAGGCCGAAACCAGACGCTCTGATGAGAGAAACCGGGAGGGGGGAGAGAAACTGGCGACCGGGAGCGCATTCCGCTGTCCGAGAGGTATGCGCTTTTAGAAAACATCGGGCCTATTTTCCTTTTGCTGCATTAGGACCCGCTGCTTGGCACGGTGCACACACACACACACACACACACAAACACAAACACACACGGCGTTCTCTCTGCCCTGCGTATGGTTCGCATTGGTTCTGCTGCTGGCTTTTGTAAACAACGCTAACTGGTTGTGTATGTCTGAGTCCTGCAAGTTCTCAGACTTCTGAATGAAAGGCTACCTCTCTCTCTCTCTCTCTCTCTCTCTCTCTCTCTCTCTCTTCTTACCGTATGGGCTGTCACAAGCGTGCGCCCTTGTCACGTGTGTTTAGGCTAGCTCCGCGACATGTGATCCCTGCAGGCCAAGGGTTACACACATCCCGTTGTCGTCCACTACTGTCCACTGTGGTACCGAGTATGACGAGGACAAAACTTGTGTGTGTGTGTGTGTGTGTGTGTGTGTGTGTGTGCGTGACTCATTAGGTGTGCTCTCGCTCATTTCCTGCACTGTGTCCCGTCCGTGAATGTATCGCCTCCCCAGAAAAAGAATTTCTTTCTGCAGGGCTCAATGTACATAATGTCACACTGCTACTGCTACTACTTTCTTGTGACTTTGAAAGTTCACACACACACACACACACACACACACACACACACACACACACACACACACAGATGATACAGAGGGAATGTAAAAATATTCATCTTTAATCTTGAATTTTTGGAAATACTGTTATTTACTGTTATGTCAATAAAGTTGAATTGAATGACGACACCAGAGGCAGCGGCTCTCAACTAGAAAAGGAAGTTTCACTGTCTGGCACACACACACACACGCACACACACACACACACACACACACACACACACACACACACACACTTCACATCTTGTCCACATTAAGACAGCAACCGTACCCTTGTTGTCCCTTCGTCCCCGGTCACAGGAAGTGAGGTCAGCAGAGACAGTGTGTTTGTGTGTGTGTGTGTGTGTGTGTGTGTGTGCGTGTGTGTGCATCTGTTTGAAGTGTCCCCCCGGTGTTCCCTTTCGCTGGGAGGTTGGGTTTCAGCCGTCGCCGAGGCTTGCTAATTAATGTCACAACCTGCTAGCCATGTCAGCACCAATTTGTTACACACACACACACACACACACACACACACACACACGCACACTGACATCATATACACACACTCATGCAACCTATACACAGAGTGACTCACCAACACATCGACATAGCACGCGGCGCACTTTCTCTCCTCACCTGTCACAATTAATGTCATACCTTTGCCTCCAACTCTTTTCCCTCCCTCCCCGTGTCACTCTATCCTGCCGGGTTCACAGCCTCTCCTCCTTCTTCTCCTCCTCGCACCACCTTTCCCTCGCTTTTCCGCAGTTCCTCCACTCCCGTCCTCTTTCACCTCGCTGTCACTACCAATTCTCCGCCTCCCCTTTTCGTTTCCAACCCTCCCTCTGCCTCCTTCCTCCCCCCCCCCCCTCTTATCTCGCCTTGTCAGCGCCCCTCCTCCCTTCGCTCGCGACAAGTTCGTTTTTTTTTTTCTTTTCTTTTCTTTTTTCTTTTCAGTATACGTCTCTCCCCATATCCCGCTGGAAATAATGCACTCCATCTCTCGCTCTCACTCCTCTCTTGCCTCTCTCCTGCCATCATCGCTCCTTTATACAACCACCCCCCTCCACCCCCCTCCACCCCCCTCTCACTTTGATCCCCTCTTTCCTCACCATATAAAAAGAAGGAAAAAAAAAGGATACGGGCAACATCACATCAAAGCTATAACTTATGACATTCCATTTGAGTGAAACGCTGGTCTCAAATCAGACGTGAATGGGTTTAAATATTCTCACTTTGATTACCTTTTTTTTTGGGGCCAATTTCGCACACAAGACGTCTGCAATTTATCTCTCGATGAGTTTAGATGAAGCCGTAATGATGCCCGTGGGGAAATCGCAGCCTCGCGATACCTGTATAGAAAAAAATCATATCATATGGATAAGAACGGAGCAAATGAGGGGCATTGAACGCAACGCGACGGATTATTACGTGTATGAATGTAAGTAATTGCGTGTATAGTAAGTACGAATGAAAAGAATGAAAATGCGATTTACAGCGTGTTGCGTTCAGGGGTGTGTAAGAACAGAATGACATTATATGAATACTGAAAAATATGACAGATGAGACAAATATGTGAGTTTGTAGAATATATACATGTGCAAAATGTGCATGTGGGTTTGCACATGGAGGTCTGCAGAAAGCCGATACGTCATCTGCACCATCAGCTACATATGCACATAGACGGTCAGAGAGCACTTCGGTGGGTTCGGTGCCTTGCTCAAGAGCACTGCAGCAGGCTTTGTCTATTTGCTGGAACGCTAGTCAAAAGTGCGCCCCCACATTTGACATATATTTGACGCAGGACTACTGAGGAAGCTGACGTCGAACCCGTGTGAACAACGATGCATCGAATAGGAAAAGTTGCTTTGAGCGGAGAAAAAAAAGACGTGATGCAATAATACTAAGCGACAGGAACACGTTTTTCCTAGCGGTAACGAGGCGGGCTCGGTGTGACCGGCCCGGGCCAATGATTCCATTTCATCCAACGACGGTTGAAAAAAAAAAAACGTGGCTTTGGGACTTTCTGAAACGCTTGTCTGCAAAATATTTTCTTCCACCACGACCTCCCAGAAACGTCTCACCCGCTGTCACTCCCACCCAGCGTCTCCATCACGGTCACGCGGCCATTAAGTATTTGGATATTGCCAAGTGAATTTCTTTGTTTTTGTCTTTGGATGAAAGCGCAACATACGGCCAACTTCAGCCGATACCACAGAACCCAATACTAATCAATCCATGAACGCTTCTTTTCCATTTTTCCGTTGCGTTTTTTTCTATTTATTTGCTTCAAACCGGCTGATGGAAACTCACCTAACTGGCATTTTAGTTGTTTTTTGCAACATCTCTTAAGTTGCATACAATTTGCCAATTTGACAGTAGCATGCAAACACAGCTAGCGTGAGCACACACACACACACACACACACACACACAAACACACTGCAGTACCCCCCGTGCGGTTTTCCAATATGGTCGTGTTTACATGTGACCCCGTGTTTAACCACATCATCCCCTCCAGCCGACAATCAATAATGCTCCATCTGACTCACTGTGTGCCTTTGTCTCCGTGTGCATGTGTGTGTGTGTACCTGTCCATGCCGATGTGTGTGTGTGTGTGTGTGTGTGTGTTAATGTGTGTGTGTTTGTGTTGGTCTATCATTAGCCCCAATGATTGACAATGTCCTCCCATTTCCACCCCCCTCCCCCTCCCCTTCCTTCCCTTATTGACCCTCCTGTCAGCAGCCTGTCACCGTGACTTCCTCATGTCATCAATAGTGAGGACTTTATCTAGATGGACAGTCACCCCCCCCACCCCCCCACCCCCCTCACCCCCCCTTCTCATGTACCTTGTGGCTTATCTGGGATACTGTATCTACAAAGGGGGGGAATGGAGTTGCTGTGTGTGTGTGTATTCTGGTATTTCTATACTTATATAGTACAAAGTGAGGATAATGTGCCTGCCATCACTTCTACAACAGGCTGGATTAGTGTTAGGATGTAGTTAGATTACGGGCAGAGAATAGGATTGACGGACGATCAGAGTGATTGAGATTGCGCGGGTCTACTGAGCTAAGCCCCTTGGGTTTAGATCGGGGTCACCGACTGCTGTAACACAATACTGATTCAACCTCCGGCCAGTTGATGAAAGCGCAGAGGACACAGGAAGTGACGTGTCTTTCTGGTTTGTTTGGAGTAAACAGAAGAAGAACTGGGGTAGTTAGCACGAGCGGCGATAGCCCCCGTGGATGAACGGGCAAAGAAAAGAGCGCCACCTACAGGAACTCAAACTCCAGAAACAGAAAATCCAAGGAAAATCCTCACAAGTATAGTAATGCAAACGTGTGTGTGTGTGTGTGTGTGTGTGTGTGTGAGTGTGTGATGTCAAGAGTGTCACATTTCCTGGCTCTCTCTGACAGTAGTTCTAAATCTCAGTGTTTGACATAAGCTCTGAGACTCTTTTCCCTCTCTCTCTCTCTCTCTCTCTCTCTCTCTCTCTCCCCCTTCATGTCTCTTTTAACTGGGGGTTTTGGATTTAACTCGAGTGAAAAGAAAGTAGGAGCACTCGCTGGGCTGGTGGGCAGCGGAAAAGAGAGGATGACAGAGGAAACGAAAGGAGAATATGAGAGAGGTAAATGAAGAAGGGATGAGGTATTAGAGGGAGATGGGAGGGTGGGGGAGAATAAGGGGTGGGGGGTGGGAAGTGAGAAGGAGAGATAGGAGAGAATGACAGATGGGCCCAAAGAAGAGAGGGCTGCTGGGTTCAGCACTGCGGCAGAGCAGAGCATATGACAGCTTTACAGTGGGCTGTGTGTGTGTGTGTGTGTGTGTGTGTGTGTGTGTGTGTGTGTGTGTGTGTGTGTGTGTGTGTGTGTGTGCGTGCGTGCGTACATACCCACGTGTGTATCCCAGCTTCTTTTCACACAAGTGTGTATGCATTGAGTTGTCTGTGCACGGGTGTCTTCAATCCCGTACACAAGTGTGTGTTTGCATGTACTGGGTTACGTGTGTGTGTGTGTGTGTGTGTGTGTGCGTGTGTGTGTGCGTGTGTGTGTGCACACGTGCTCATGTTCGTGCTTTGGCATGGCGCCAGTATTTACCTAGGGCATTCTTTTTTTCTCTTCTTCTGCGTTCGGTGCAGCCAGAGGGGCCGTTCCTCCACCTGTTATCCTTCCATTCTCCTCACCTGCTCCTGTCATGCGTCGCTGTTGACTTAACCGGTGATGAATCGGGGGGGCCGCTGTGTGTGTGTGAGTTTTGTGTGTGTGTGTGTGTGTGTGTGTGTGGGATATTGCATGTTTGCCTTATCCTCGGCACATGACGGCTCAGAGCCCGGGGAGGATTTCTCGCCCATCTTAAATGCACTGAAATGTGTTTCCGCGTTGCCACTGTTCACATCACAGATCGCTTTCGGAAACGTCGCTCCCCCTCCTCAGGTTCTCCCCCTCCTCATGTTCTCCCCCTCCTCAGGTTCTCCCCCTCCTCAGGTTCTCCCCCTCCTCATGTTCTCCCCCTCCTCAGGTTCTCCCCCTCCTCAGGTTCTCCCCCTCCTCAGGTTCTCCCCCGGCACGCCTCGACGGAACATCAAATAAAAACACAGTACGTGTGCGCGGACGTGCTTGACGTCGTTTGCGCTCTTTTTCCTCCTTTACACTCCTTCTCACTCCGGGTGAAACCCCATCCCGCTGCTCACCTCCCTCCGTTCCTTCCCCCCCCCGTCGGTCGTAATTCCTGCACTTCCTGTTTCTCCGGGCTCGGTTTTGGTTATGGCGTCTGGGAGCCGAGGTCCAGTGGGGGTGGGTGGGGAGGGATCACGTGAACCAGGTGTGGCTCGGCCAGCGTTGTGGCTGGGGCCTCGCTTTGTCTCTCCCGCTAGCCTTTTTTTTTTTCCCCCTTCTGGCACAGAAGCCTCGCTCAGTGTGAGGACATTTTGTTCTATTGTTCTCCGCATGGGTCGGGTGTTGCGCTAAACTGTTTGCGTCTGGCAGGTCTCGCCGATGACATTATTCTGGAGCTTAGATTGGCAAATAGCAGCGATTTGTGTCTCGCACACATGGCGCTCGTTTCCAAACTGCGCGCACACAACATTATCTATAAGGCTCCGCTCGTTGGAAACCCGGGGGCCTCACATCTCTGCTTACTTTTAAATCCAGTAATCATGGTACCAGATCACAGGACTGGTCAGTTTCGTATTCTCGGCGCGTAAATTCTGAACTCGGCGAGGCTGGTTTCTGTTACCGTGCACCTTATAAACGGAACAGCCTGCAAAGCGCTTTAGCGATCGTCCCCGCTCAAAGCGATCCCGCACGTTTTCTCTGAGGTTTCGCTTTGAAAAAACGCACGTCTCTGTGTGTTGCTGACCGATTAAATAAAGCATCAAAAAAAAGTAATGCACTCGATTGCAGGAGGTGCGTTGTTTTCCGGCTCCGCGGCGAGGTGCAGCATCCTCTCCCGTCTGCGGGTATCATCCATCTCGGCTGCAGTCTGTCGTACTTGAACCCTGCGACACCAAGCTTCCGTGAGCCAGCCCTAGCACCGCCAGAACAGATGTCAGTGATGGTTTTTATTGCCACGGGGTCAGACCCTCGCGTCTTATTGCTTCTGCTTTCAGAGAGACCGCGGAAAGGGGTGGAGGGGGGGGGGGGGGGGCTGGAGGGGGGTGGGTGGGGGTTTAGACGGAGTCCCGGCGGAAAGCTGAGGCGATGCGGTTCGACCTAAAAATGGAAGATCGTGACTGTCACACACCGTTGGTCGTGAGTCGAGGGTGACGTTTACCTCTCGAGAGCACGCACCGCACAGCAGGAGGGGGGGGTGGTCAGGACACACACATTCATAAACACACGCACGCACGCCCGCCCCCGTTGCCCGGGGCGATAACCCAAACACGCCAGAGCGTTGAGTTTGCAGTTGATCTCGCTATGAAGCGCTAGCAGAGCGTTTAGGGTCTCTGTCTTCTCTTTAAAGGAGATTTTTTACAAGGGGTTAGGGAGGGTCAGGGGAGAGGGGGAGAGGGAGGAAGATGGGAGGGAGGAGCGAGGAGGAAGAGGAAGCAGACAACCAAAACAGAAACAGAGACAGATGAAGAAGTAAAGATGAGAGGGGCGGAAATAAATAGAGAGGAAACCAGAGAGAGAGAGAGAGAGACGCTCCGAGACATGAGAGGGATAGTCTGCGTGTGCTCACTTGTGGCCCGTGACATACCATTTGTCATGAGTCAAGAATGACAGAGGGGGAACAGTGGAAACCACAATGTGATCTCTTTTCTCCTTCGTTCACTCTGGGCTGTCATCCCCGCCTCGCTTGCCCTCTGCTTTTAGTTTGTCTGCTTTGTGTGTGTGTGTGTGTGTGTGTGTGTGTGTGTGTGTGCTCATTTCCCTGGATGCATCTCCTGTAGCATGTTGTGTGTGTGTGTGTCCCAGAGCACGTGCTGAACTGGTGTGTAAATGCCAGGCTGTGCTGAGCCTGGGGCCAGAAAGGGCCACATAGGGGACGGGAGAGTTTAGAAATGACTTTTGCACACAGCTATTTTAGACCTCTCTCTCTCTCTCTAGGCACCCACATGCAGATGCATAGACACACACACATGGGTATACACGGTCACTTTGCATGCTCACACACACACACACACATTTGTTTTATCTTGCACACACACACATTAGGTCACAGGCGCCCAGTTGGTGATATTTTGCCCCACGTGAGAAAAGATTCTTGTTGTTTTTTATTTAGTATTGACATGGTGAGAGTGATACCTCACTTTTATCCGTTCTCTGATTGGGATAACTTCTAGCGAATGAATTTTAAAGAGATTTAAAGTAAACTACACCTGGTTTTACCGGGAACACCCTGGACCCCGCTTTGAGAAGGAGGGCTGAAATACGACATCTTACCCCCCCTCTGCAAACCACATCCTCCCATATCGGGGGGACCCATCTATAACTCTTCCAACTTGGCAATTTCCAATCCCCCCCACCGCCCACCACCCACCGCCCACCACCCACCGCCCACCACCCCGCAATCTCTCACTCCCCTGTTCCACTTAACCCGCCTCAATTAAACCAGGAAGTCCCGCTGCTGAGATAAGGGATCTGGCCCCCCCCATCTCTCTGCATCCAATTGTCACTCTCCCGACGAATCCACTCACCTGGTTGGCTAGATTGCAATCAGCGGGGGTTGATTGAAAGGCAAGGACACAAAAGGACAAAGACAAAATCACTTAGGCAGCCTATTAGGGCTGGGATGGGGGGGGGGGGGGTGCTCACCACAATACAGTAGGCACTGATAATCTGCTGCAGATAAGGAAAAAAAGAGTTTCCAGTCCTCAGGGGGGCTGTCAAGTGGTGTGTGTGAGGGTGTTAGGGGTAGGGTGGCATAGGTGGATGCTTGGGAATGTGCTTATGTGCTTTTGCATGAGGTTGGTTGTAGTGTGTGTGTGTGTGTGTGTGTGTGTGTGTGTGTGTGTGTGTGTGTGTGTGTACAGTAATCGAAGGTCTACGTGTGCTGGCCATTCTCTCCTACTCTAATTGTGATCTTTGCCTCGTTTCATAATCAACATGGCACTTGGATTACGATAACACACTGCCCACCACCACATTCCTATACGGTCCAGCACAGTCAGTCAATTTAGCCCAAACCCTCAGCGGGCTTAAAGCGAGTGGAAGTAGAAACCCTATAGAGGATTATGGTACAGCCCCGAGGTCCCTTATTTTAGAATAGAGGCCAGGAATGTTCTACATCACTAACGCCCCTCTAATCCCACACTGTACCGATCTGTGTGTGTGTGTGTGTGTGTGTGTGAGAGAGAGAGAGAGAGAGAGAGAGAGACCACAGTAAGTGGCTTGGGAATCCCTGGGCTTGTGTATATGCGTCAACAGTCAGGTGGAGGTCATCTGGGTCTGTTAACAGATGGATTGACGCAGGGATCAAAGGGTCACTGTGTGTGCGTGTGTGTGTGTGTGTGTGTGTGTGTGTGTGTGTGTGTGTGTGTGTTGCAGTGGCCCGCAACTGAAATTTGGGATAAGGGTTAAAAAGATACTCGATATATTGAATCTGAAGCGCCGTTCTTTACATCGGTCATTTTTGATGAAGCGCAATTCAAACATGCTATATATATGTGGAGCCAGCCCCCCCCCCCCCACCCACACACACACACAGGGATCATCAAAGTCTCATCTATGGTGAAGGGTGAGAGGAAAAGGAAAGCGTAGGAGAGGCGATGCACACACACACTCTACGGCGGTCCATATCTGCAGGCATTGATTTGTGCTCGTGCATATGCCTTTTGTGAGAGGTTAAACCCACCGCGGTCTAATGATGCTTTCATGTTGTGTCTCCCTCTCTTCATCTCCCTCCCTCGGTCCTGTCTGCCTCCATCCCTCTCTCGCCTAATAAATACGAACGCAGGGATATGCATCAGACATCAAACGACATCAAAGCCCCGCATACTGTTTACCTTACGTTTTTTTTTACTCTCCTTCTCCTTTTTTTGGGTGTCCTTTGCACAAGCATTACCTGTCTGCCTGTTTGATGTGAAGCATCCTTGTGTGTGTGTGTGTGTGTGTGTGTGTGTGTGTGTGTGTCTATACACTAAGGCATTGTCCACATCCATTAGGCACATCAATCCACGTGTCACCGTCGCAAGTGGCTTTTCCACACCGTGCTCTCCTCCTATTGTACCTATGAAAAGTGTACCTCCGCGACACTAACCAAGAGTGTCCCGAGGGCTTTTCAGGGTGGGTGTAACACTCCCTCTGGCAGCCATGTTGGATGTCAGCTCTTTGGGAACAGTGAGCTGTGAGCAGTTGGTGTGTAAATGTAGGCCAACGACTCGGCCGTGTCGACCGAACTGAGTAGACGTGGTTCATTTCTGTTTTTTGGGTCGATACGTTGGATTTTGTGCTTGGATGTTAGCTTGTTAAGCTAGCTAACCATAGTATCCGGTCAGCTACCCATCACTGTCTTGTTCTTAACACAGCTGATTAGCACACTAGCTAACGGCGCTAGCATTAGTAGTTGCTAGTAGCACTGCACATTAACATTAACAATCAGTTGCTTTGCTAAATTAGCCTGCTGGCTAGCTAGCTAAAAGTTTCTTCAGGTTAGCTGCAGTAGAGATGTCGTAGCCGATGTGTTTTTCTTTCTTATTTTGGGTTATTTTGTTGACAGTTTTGAGGTTTCTTTCATCTAGGACACTAACCACCCTTTTTGCATTATCTGCTAACGCCCCAATAACAACCCTGATCTTAAATTACCATACTTCCAACAGCCCAATAACCTGTTATTTTCCATCTTTATCTTTATACTTGTTTTCAAAATTGTTCCCTTTACATTCTGGCAGCAGAGGCGCACCAGCAAAAACTGGCAAGACAAGTCACAGAAACAAATCCACTTCAGATCATGCACTTTTATTTATACCCTTACTGAATGGACCTACATCCAAAATACGACAATGTTTTTTCAGGTTTCTCTCTTTTTCTAACCTGCCATTACTTGAGCACAGCTAGTTCTCCAACGAACCTCCACGATGACGCCAGCCACGCGGTTGCTAGGAGATTTGTGATGCCAGCCACGTGGTTGCTAGGAGATTTGTGACGCCTCTATAGGGAAATAAACTGTCATGTGAAACATACAAAACAAGCCCTAAACCCACTTTAAAGTTCCTGGGGCATCATTGAGGTTGATTCAAGCTGACCCACAGAGAGGCTGGCATAAATATTTGCCCCCGAAAAAAAAAGTGTCTATGTTGCGGGGTTGAAAACAGGGTGACGTGGAGTGTGTGTGTGTGTGTGTGTGTGTGTGTGTGTGTGTGGACAGGGGTAAGTCCAGGGTCAGGCGGTAAAGAGTGTGTGTGTGTGACAGACTGACAAGGCTTTAGAGGTGTGCGTGGGATCAAAGAGCATCAAGGGCGTGCTCAGGGGTGTGCCATTGACAATGTGTGTGTGTGTGTGTGTGTGTGTGTGTGTGTGTGTGTGTGTGTGTGTGTGTGTGATGAAGTGAAGTGCCCCGTCCTCCTCCAAGGACCTGTAACTCAAGGTTTCCATCAATCACGCCCTCCTCTCCTCCTCCTCCCTCCGCCCTCCTCCTCCTCACTCCTTTCATTTTTTTCGCTCTTTCTCCGCCCTCTAACACCGCTTCCTCATTCCTCACTTCCTCCCTCGCCCCCCGCTCTCCTCCCTTTTGACCCCATGTATTTTCATTTCTCTCTCTCTCTCTCTCTCCCTCCTTCCCTTCCCTGTCTCTCTCATCGCAGTCGTCCTCATCACCCTCCAGGTGAGTCCCGCTAGTGGTTCAGAGGGCTGCCAAGGCGTCTCCCCATCGCCGTGATTTATGAGCGCTTTTACAGCAGGCATGTTTGCCTAACAGTCACCTATCAAGGAGAACCCCCCCCCCCCCCCCCCTCCTCGCCGCACTTCATTTCCTTATGGGATTTTTACAGACCCCGGCTGTCAACTCCGATGACCCCCTTTTTTTTTAAAGAATAGTCCGAATAACCGCCCGCCCTCCCCCACGAGTGTCTTACAAATTCATTTACGTGACGGATTCGGGATGCTGGTTTTTTTTTCCCCGTGCAACGTTCTCTTTTTCTGTTGGACGGTGCACTGATATTGCCCTCGTGCACGCGGTGGTGTGTGATATATGGGTAGCGGCTAGACACAGGCGCCCCCGTTCTCTTATAGACAGCCAAGAGGATGACTGCCTGCTCTGTGTTACGGCTCTGTGAAGCTGACATGGGCGGTGAGGGCGGGGGAGGAAGGGGGAGGGGGGGGGGGGAGGTTAATCAAACACACATTCTGACCTGTCCGAAAAAAAATGAGTGAGTGTGTGTTTGCACGCAACACTGCCCCGCATCTTCCTGTTTATTTGTGCATTTCCGCATTTTTTTTTTTTGGAAAACGCTGATCGGCGCCCTCCCTGGCAAGCAAAACAACAAATTAGCTTTCCCACAAACCCTCAGCGTGATCCAACCGCTGAGCATTAGTGAGAAAAGTTGATCCCGCTGAGTTCCCCCCCCACCGCCAGCCTGGAATGAAAGCCCGACGGAGGGAGGGAGGGAGGGTTTGAGAGAACGCAAGTGTAACGTTAGAACGACGTCGGGCCAGAACTGTTTTTCATTTGCCTCCCCGGGTGAAAGACGAAAGAGAGGATGAAGATGGGAGGGAAGAGAAGAAGAAGGGAGGGATGAGGATGAAGAGTTGTTTTGAAGGATGTTGTTGTGAGGATGGAGTTATCCTCCAGAGGGCTTTTTTTCCGTATAGCTTTGAGGCATCCTTGATGCACTGACAGACATGTACTTCACAGCGCGGTTAGCGGGATGCAGTATATATATATATATATATATATATATAAGTCCAACAACAAGCTCCTGAAGAGGAGAGGAGGGAGAGGAGGGTGCCGGTTGTGTACGACTAACATTTATTTGAAAACACGGTTTTGAAACTGTGTTTGATTTGGTACCCGAGTGTGCAAATTCATGTTATGTCTGAATGCCGAATCCTCTTCCATGTGTTCTGACATGAGCGTTCCCACCACGGGCCGTCGTGCTCGTATCTATTCCCGGACGCAAACCCGCATCCCGCGCCGATATCAACCGATAGCGACGTCCAAAAAGGTGCAGAGGAACATCTGGTGCAGCAGCGCTTTCTTGGGGAGTATGCGTTATCGGAGCGGCCTAGAGCAACGGTAAATACACACACACACACACACACACACACACGCCCTCGCACGTCCAATCACAGACACAACCACAGACTGACAAACACAGAGAACTCCACGTCTGGTTGTGTTTGAGCACGTTTCAGTTATGGTACGTTGAGTGTTTGACTGAAATGACGCGTCTCCCCAAATACCAATCACGTCAATTATTTTTGCTCTGTTTCTGTCGTTGTTGTTTTCTTTCTAACGCTGGCGGCGAAATTTGGAGAGCTCTCTCAGATGAATGAATGATGTAACTTATCGTCATGGAAACGCTGACGAATTCCGTTTTTGAGCTTTCAAGCACAGGTCGCTTGTAGGTGGCTGACCTCACCCGCCTGCACCGTGGTCCAGATCAGAACTGATCAGAAGGAGCTGTTCACTCAGATTAGAAAAAAACACACTCTCAGCTGCAGTGTGAACGCAGCCTGTATGGTGCCTGTGTGTGCAAGTGAGCCTGAGTGGACAGACCTGTGTGTGTGTGTGTGTGTGTGTGTGTGTGTGTGTGTGTGTGTGTGACCCGCCGTGTGTGGTCAGTATGTGTGTGACTCCTATCATGACATCTCTCCCTCTCCCTCTCCCAGTGACACCTGAGATGCTCTGGCCCCGCCCACTTTCCCCCCCGGGGGGCTTCAGGTGTACAGGGGGGGGGGGGGGCATTCATCACCTTTCAATTACCGTGTCAATAGGTGTCAATCACTTCACTTCACCCCTCCCTCCTCCTCCTCCTCTCCCTCCTCTGCTTTCTTAACAGGCCTCCTTTTTCTTTCGCTAACTTTTGCGTGCTCTGATTAGTGTTGTTTTTCAATTTCATGGGTATTTCTTCTCCATAATCAATTTGCGCAACATGCCCATTACTTATTACTGTTTGCCTCAGTTGCAATTGTCTTGGAATTCAATAATCATTTTCCTTCTTTTCTGCTTGGTAATTGAGGCAATGGAGTGTGTGAGTGTCTTTTTTGTTGCTGTCTAGGGGACTCTCTCTCTCGCTCCCTCTCTCTCTCTCACTGTCTCTCTCTCTCTCTCTCTCTCTGTGTGTGTGTGTGTGTCTGTCTCTCATTCTCTCTCTGTAGTGTGTGTGTGTGTGTGTGTGTGTGTGTGTGTGTGTGTGTGTGTGTGTGTGTGCAAGACCTTTGTGCACTGCCGGAGCATGGTGGTCACTGAAGACCTAAACGTCAGAATAACTGCCCTTGATGAAATCATAGCGAAGAACATCACACACGTGCACACACACACACACACACACACACACACAGATGAACACACACACACACGGACGTACTCCGTCTCTTGCGTTAAACGTTTTAATTAAGAAGCAGAACTCCCAAATGTCGTGAAAATGACACCGGCCGGTCCCGCTATTTACGATCCGAGCAGGCGACTTACATTTCCCGTCCCCCGAAAAGCACAACAGCGATAAATCAACACGTTTCACATTTAACGGCGGATCCGGTGACAAAATATGACAAAGTTTTACGCCAAGTTTTCATTTCCTAATGGTTCAGGTCTTACCCCTCTCATTCATTCCTTTCTTTTTCCCCCCCCACTTTCTTGTCATCTTCCATCACCGTCCTCATCCATCCCCCTGCTCCTTCCTCTCCCCCCCTCCTGAATTTCCTCTCCGTCTTCGCTACCTCTCTCTCCACAGCATTACTTCACCTTCTTCCTCTCCTCCTTTGTCCTCTGTTTTCTCCCCCCCCACCCTCCCCTCTCTCCCTCCCCTCATTGGGAATAGGAGGTAATTTAGAGCGATGTAGGTTAATGACGGCGGAGACTTGCGTCGGCCGCAGTGGCCTGGTGTCTGGGAACACGACTGGAATCCAGACTAGGACATCTGACATCCTCTTCCTCCCTGTACTGTACGCACTGATGAGCCCCGCGCAACTCTAACCGCTATCCCGCTCCGAGCCGGATCAACCCGGGATAAACGCTTTTTCCGAGTGCCCTATTTTCTTCGCCATGTGGACATAAGGTGCTTAAGAAAGGTAGACGAAGGCCGCGTGAGTTCATATACTTTCTCCAGGGAGCCGCTGCTAATGCCCTCAGGTCTTTGTGTGTGTGTGTGTGTGTTCATCTATAGGTGACATCCCAACCCCCCCGGCCCATCTGTCGGTACGGTGTACACGCGGGCATTAATCAGACAGCTCTTGACCGGCGGCGGGGACCCCAAACATCCCTCCGCTCTCACGCAGTTGTTTGTCAGTGTCCACCCCAGCTCCGCAGACGCGCCACAAAAAACCCTCCCTTTGTCTAATTGGGCTTTTTAAGACGCTCCGGCGAAAGAAAGAAGAAAGAAGGAAAAAAAAAAGGAGTCTCCCGCTGCGATGTGACAGGCTGCTGTTTACCAAACTCTCCCTCTTTTCTCCCCTCCTCCACCACCACCACCACCCACTCCATCATCTCTGCTTTCTCCCCCCCCCCCCCCCCACAAAGGCTGCAGGCTGCACGGAGCAAAGGGGGGGGAAGCCCTTAGGCAAACAGGGGCCCATAAGGCAGGAGGACAGAAGGCCATTGATG
>JAXDDW010000010.1:1577500-1620000 GCA_034670385.1 Hoplostethus mediterraneus | reverse complement strand
TGCAGGGCCGAGCATCTTTTTTATCGCAGTGTGTGTGTGTGTGTGTGTGTGTGTGTGTGTGTGTGTGTGTGTGTGTGTGTGTGCGCGTGGGTATGCTAGTATGTGTATGTGGGCATGACTTTACTGTATTGTGTGTGTGTGTGTGTGTGGGCATATGGACCTTCACGCATGCATGCATATCTGTGTTACAGAAAAAGTCAGTGTACCTATATATATGTGTGTGTGTGTGTGTGTGTGTGTGGGAATACGTGGGGTGGAGTTGAAAACCCAAAAGCCACAGCATGACATCACCGCTCCTCCTCCTCCTCCTCCTCCTCCTCCTCCACCGACGTGGCACGCCGGGGTTGGCATCGCGGTCCGGGCAGAGCAGATTTATGGACGGCGGGTACCGGCTGAGGCGCCGCACCGCCGAGCTCGCTCTGTTTTTAATAAGCATCCATCTGCATACCGGGCAACTTACCGGAAACTACCGAAAGAGATCATTAGATATCACCTTCGGATTTAATCAGCCGAGAGTGTTGTTGTCGTTGTGGCTGTTTTCTGTAACTGTCGATGTAAAACGATCATCATTATGTCATCGGGGTGAAACGGACCCCGGTGACGTCGTCGTCGCGCCGCTACCGTTGGCGGGAGCGTCCTGCTGAGCGCATCTGTCGCGGGAGTGAAGTGGATAAAGTGGAGAAAGAGAAGACAGAGCAGACAGAGAGAGAAAAGACCGACTACTTGTTCTTTCGCCGACAAAAAGGAAAGACGAGAATTGATATTGTATGAATTATTTAATCCCCCCCGCCCCCGCCCACCGCCCCGAGCAATCCCAACCCAGATCGTTGAAGCTAACCAGATGAAAATAGAGTGGTCTCGTGATTGTCTCAGAAACATTCCCACAGCTTTGTTGTCTCTCCAGACTCCCCCCCCCCCACACCCCCAAATGACTTCTCCCATTATAATGTACTCCTGGGTTCTGCCGGGGATTGGGTGTGCATGATGTTTTTTGGTACGTATCCCGTGCCAAACGCTCACTCTCTTCGCCGAGCAAGTTAACGACCACCCCAGATGGGACCGCATCACTTCCTCTGAAAGTGGCCTGCTATTGCTCAAAGTGAGAGAGAGAGAGAGAGTGAGAGAGAGAGAGAGAGAGAGAGAGAGATGCTCGCTAAGGGAAGGAAGAGAGGAGTTCAACAACAATCCAAAACAAACGCAAAGGTTTCACAATGTTGATATTGTGGCGAGTGTTTTGAGCTGATGTCAGAAAGACGTTTAGCTGCTGATGTCACGAAGCGATGCGGGGCGGCAGCGATGGACGTCCACGTTTAGACGGGCTTTCTGCGTCGGTGCGAGCCGTCAATCAATGTCTGAATGTTTACTGGGGAAAACCATCGGAGCAGGAGGATGAAGATGTACGCGCACACACACACACACACACACACACACGCGCATATACACACACACACACACTGGCCAGCCAGCGTCACTTCCAAGAACCCCAGACAGTAAAAGTTAACAGTGCGGGACATGGGCTTACTCTCTCATAACGATCCTCACCCCACCTCCAGCCACCCCCCCCTCCCCCCTTACTCCCCCTCAGCTGTCAGTTCCAGATGGAGACGACTGACATTGGCCATGCCCCGTCAGGAAACTCCCAGGCCCCGGTCCCGGCCTACGGGCCTCCACGGCCTCCAACTCGTCCCTCTGCTCTGATCTCCCAGCCAGGAACACTGTTGGACGGGTGTCAGCGTGGAGCGAGGCCAGTCTCCCACTCCGTAGTCCTTCTCCCGTCCCGGGATCTGGTTGGACGGAGCGTCAGCGCCAAACGAGGCGGCCTTCGACTCCCTCCTCCCTTCCTCCCTTCCTCCTCCTCTCTCACTCTGTCCTCACATTTCGCTCTTCGCAATCCCTTCATCTCTCACTCAAGAGGCCCCATCTGGGTATCCTCTTGTTCGCTCCTGCTAGTGTTGTGGTGTTTGTGGCCCGTTTTTGTCTAAACCAATGTGTGTGCAAAACGGGGAGTGAGCTAGATCAGTTGGATGTTTGCATGCATGTGTGTGCGTGCGTGCGTGTGTGTGTGTGTGCGTGTGTGTGTGTGTGTGTGTGTGTGTGTTGGGATGGCTCTCCAGAAGGTCAGAGGGAGATGTGGTTTCATGTTTAGTTTGGATCCACTCTGACACTGATTTGCTCTGCTTCTGCAAAATCTCACATTGCTGTAATGTAATGGGAACTGAACCACAAGGTCAGTTTGCAAGTGTGTGTGTGTGTGTGTGTGTGTGTGTGTGCATTTTTCATTTTGGCTCTGAATGCCAGCATGCATTCTTCTCCGTGCGCGTATGCATGCATGAATCTCTCTTTATTGCGTGCGTGCATGCCTACAATCTTGCGTCTGTGTTTGCCTCCTCGCCCCGTCTCCCTCTCCCTCTCCTGTGTGCGTTTGTTTGTGTGTCTTGTGTTTTTTTGTGTGTATGTGTGTGTGTGTGTGTGCGGTTAGTTGAGGTTGATGAGAAACCCAGCGTTTGGCAGGGCCCCGGCCGTCGCGGCCCGCTGCTCTGTTTGCACAAGTTCCTGGCGTGGTCTTTGTGAAAAGCGTAGCCGCGCTCTCCTCCAGCGGCGTTAACAGACGTTCACTCTGGAGCTGGCTCCGTCTGCAGCGCTGAGCAACGTCACAGGAGTGAAACCTGCGATGAAAGCAAGTCGGGGGCCGCGGTGAAGGAATTAGAATTAATGGATCTTGTAAAACAGCTTCTCACAGTCACACGGGCCTTAGTCAGCGCCTGAGTCACACCGCTCTGTTATTTGCTGTGTGCAGAGAAACAATTTAACATCTGCGACGTGATAAATCTTACCTAAGCAATTAAGTAATGGTCAAGTTTGACTGTTCAATTGATGACTTGCTTTGACTTTCTCAGCATGAGTCACAAATCCCCCCCCCAACAGGATGTCCCAGGTCGAGCTGCAGTTGGTGCATTTCTCATGTTTGCAGATGTTTTGAGTCAACGGTGATGCTGAACTCTTGACATTCTGCACAGATTTCTCTTCCCCAAAATGCATTTCTGTGCACGGCTTTAAAAACTTGCGAGTAAATACCGCGTATCTCGCTTGTTCTCCATCCACCAGCGTCCTGACAATCCATTATTGACAAGCGTGTGACTTTACTAAGCCGCCTGCCATCTGGTTGGATCCACACAGTTAATATGGGCAGCGGAGACGCATTTCATTTCCACTTTGTTGTTGTTTGTTGTTAATGCAGCTGGATGCTTGTCCGCCCACGTCTGGAGGTGGTTTGGGTGATTAGGACTTTATGCGTTTTGTGTGTTTTTTTTTATTTTTATGTGTGTTTGTTCTATCCAGTTATAGTCTGAACCAACAGTCTCAGAATCTGGCCAGACTTCCCCTCCTTCCGAGAAGTAGAAAACGCACTCGAGTTGGGAATCGAACCCGGGTTGTCAGAGTGACTTACTTTTTCCACTGCGCTGTTTTCAATGTCAGACGACTGCTTGTTTCGAGTCACGTCCCTCCACTCTAATCCCTCTGTGGTGGGGAAACCGCTCTCTCGCTTTTTTTTTTTATTTGCATTGTAAGCCATTGTTCTCACTGCAGAAAAAAATGCTGTGAGACCAGACCAAGGATGCATGTTGACGCCTAACCTGGTTTACAGTCCTTCAGCAGTAAATGACCAATTCCACGTGGAACGGCTAAGGCTGGCGACACAGTGATCTAGTAGTGTGTGAGGGTGATAGGACCCGATACCTGATACCTGATACCTCCACCCATTATGTCAAAACAAGCGAGACGTGGACGCTGACCTCCTCCTGTAGTGTGAGCTGGTCAGACAAGTCAAATCTGAACCAGCGCCAGCCGATGGGGAGATGTGAGAGGGAAACAAATTGAAAGCAGGTGTGGAAAGAAGAAAATGCTTGTTTTGATTCTTTATTGGAATAGCACAAGGCCGGGAGGGAGGGGTGGGGGTGGGGGTGGTTTGAGTGGCATTTTTACCCCGTCGAGTGTCCAAACCGTTCGCCAAGTGCGTGCGCCTCGGATGGCGCGAGATGAAAAAAAACAATCGGCGAAGAGCGCGGCGGGTGATTGGCACGTCCAAGGATTCCAAGTCGAGGCTCCAGTCCCGAGTCTCGCCCCGAGGAACGTCTCAAGGATGCCCGAGTACAGAGAACACGTCCTCGCGGTTTGTGTTGGAGCTCGATATACGACACACAGCTGTTCATCCCCCCCCAGCTGTTTCAACTCAGCCCTGCGTTACAGACCGTAGTGCTGTTTGTTTGCGCGAGCTCGTTTGGACGTGACGCGTCACCCCCCGGCCGACGGCATCCTTGATATCGTTTGTGTTTGGCGAGTAAACTGTCATGGTCTTCATCCGTCACTCAACGTCCTCAACGTTCGTTTGTTCCTGGACAAACGCATCGCGAGGACACGAGAACAGACAACGTCGACGACTGGGAAACCTCGTGCTGGCGGTTTCCCCCGTGCTCCCTTTTTTTTTTTTTACAAAGTCACCTTTTCTTGCCTGCCCGGCTGACACACCTGTTTGTAATTGACTCTGATTAGGGGAGTAATGCTTTGCACCTGGGCCACTCAGCGCCACTCGGTCCGCCCCAGCCAATCGGGAGCGGGGCTCGTAAATGTCGGCCAATCGCGGGGCGAGGCTCGTAAAAGTCGATTAGACATGAAAGCGCTTCAGGGGAGGATTTTTTTGGTGAAAGACTCTCACCGCAGAACAGCTTGGATTCATTCCAGCGCTGAACAGGATCCGCCAGATAGGACAGATAACGCTTGTTTAAGTGGATGTAGGCGAAAACATGATACCCGCTTGACGCGCTATTTAATTTCTTTAAGTTGATGTTTATTTCCCTCCTTTTCTGCAAGTCGGTTTGAAATGCCGCAGGCGCCTTTCTCTCGTCTCCTTTTCTTTCATTGTGCGTGTGTGTGTGTGTGTGTGTGTGTGTGTGTGTGTGTGTGTGTGTCATGGAGGGGATTAACGGGTCTGGAGGTATGACAGGCTCTAGACAGCTCAGTGACAAGGCCAAGTTTAACTCCTCTAACTCCCACTGCGATCAGCACCGGCACAAATACACACACACACACACACATATACTGTATGCAATGCATGGAATCGCTTTCTTGCGCGCGCACACACACACACACACACACACACACACACACACACACACACACCTCTCTTCAGCAGATGCAGGCAAAATGATCTGACCACGCAGAGTTCTGGCTCTCTCCCTCACATCCCTCCTCCTCCTCCTCCTCCTCCTCCTTCGTTCCCTATCTCCCCCTCAGGACAGGTTCAGGGTGAGGGCAGCTGAAAGGGGGGGAGGATGGACAGGCTGGGGAGGAGGCTGGGGGGGTTGCAGTGAAGGTATATAAGGAGGTGCAGCTACTCTTGTCTACTAATGAGGTGCCTGGCTCCCACCACCGCTACCGACAGATATATAGCCGGAGGAACGACAGAGCCGTGAGCGTGCGTGTGCTTGTCAAGAGCGTCTGCACTCGTGTCTACGGCTGGAAGCATGATAGGGGGAGAGAGGGAGGTAGAATAGAGCGAGGAGGGACAGTGTTATATAGTCAGGCAGTACACACACACACACACACACACACACACGGACTCACTAGCTGGGTTTCTGTCCAAGTACGTCATGATGTAGCGCATTAGACTAGCTAAATGGAAAAGGCAAATCTTGATTGAAATTTTCTCTCGATTTTTGTGAAAATAAATTGTACACTCGCTCGAGGCAGAGTAAGGAAATGATGGGATGAAGAGCGACGGAAGTTCAAGTCAGGAACGTATCTTTTCCATCACCACCTCCCTGAAATGTCTCAGCCTCTCCTCTGTTGTTTCCGTGTAAAAGCGGTCGTAGTCGTAGTGCATTAGCGTATTTGCTAAGTGCACTGCCTTGTTTTTGTCTTCGGAGAGCGAATGAAGTAAGGCCGACATTAGCCGACGCTCAAGAACAATAACAGCTCGCCCCGATACTGATCGATGCTGGAAAAGGCTCTCTCCATTTTTCTTGTGGATGTTTTTTTTTTTGTTTTTTTTTAGAAATTCACGAAGCGTATTTGTTCAGCTTCAACCCCAACGGATGGAAATGCACCTAGTTCTTTTTTTTTTTGCAGGAACATTTTGCTTAACATTTGCTTGACAGTTGGATGGAAACAGTAGCGACTCACGGAGACAGAGACAGATGGGAGGGAGTATGGTGGAAGTGTTCTTACATTTCACTTCTTACTATATTCTGGAAACATTATAGTCTAATAGAATATGAGTTTAGAAAAAAAAAAAAAACTTGGACCACTTGAGGTGCGCTTGATATACGGAGACGCTTGAGCGGCCTCTGAAGTGCACCCCGTAATTTCCAAGATAAGATAAGTCGAGTTCTTCTTGTGTGTTCGAAGAACTGCAAAAAGGGGGTCCGGGGGGCCTCCCGTTTCTCCCAGATCAGACGAGAAGACGGCGGAAAGTTTTAAAAACAAAAATAATTGTTTAACTCTTCGTGGAACAGATCTGATGTGTTTTTTTTTGTCACAGCTAGTCTAAACAGGAAAAGATCAGATTCTCCTGGTTTAGAGACGCGTGAAAAAATCCTCTCTGCCTCTCCAAAGGGGTGGAAAAATAAAAAAAATCTAATAAATTTTGTGTAAATACAGCCAGAGAGACACGTCGCTGATGCTGCATATTTCTCCCCCCTTTAAAAAAAAAACAAAGAAGGGAAAAGACACAGAGGGGAGGTGATGGAAGGCAGAGGTGGAGGAGTGTGTGAGTGTGTGTGTGTGTGTGTGTGTGTGTGTGTGTGTGTGTGTGTGTCTCACACTGCTAGGTGCGTTTGAAATTTACAGCGTCTCTCGCGCTAAACACAGACATTAAAATCATTACCGCTGTGTGTTAGCGTAAGCTTTCCTCCGCCGGGGGCCAAAAGGTTTTGTTTCATGACTCTTTTATTTAGCGATCCACCGCGGTTACTATGAGGCACGATCGCCCCCCCTTTCTCTCTCTCTCTCTTCTGCTGCAACTCCCCTCTTCTTATCAAAGAAGCCCATTGTGTACTTACTATTCCCGCCTATAATCCAGATATCAATCCTGGAAGAAAAAAAAACAAAACGTGTACGGTTAGCATCGAAGGTCGACTCCAGTTGATTTAGAGAGAGTTGCGTAACGATGGCGGGGGGGGGAAAAAAGTCATATTTCCATGTACAGTGCAAACACGCCCACGCTTCCACTCACACATACCCAGACACCTTGTCTTTAACGGCCTTGTAAACATTATAAATAAAATGTGATGAATTTAAAGGCTCTTACGTGTGTGTGTGTGTGTGTGTGTGTGTGTGCGTGTGTGTGTGTGTGTGTGTGTGTGAGATGGCGGTCATCCGATATATATAAGCAGCACAGCCTGCGGGGAGAGAGAGAGAGAGCGAGAGAGAGAGAGAGAGAGAGCAAGAGAGAGAGAGAGAGAGAGAGAGAGTGGCCCCCGGCGTTTCTGGGCGCTCCACCGCTCGGGGGTAAACTCCCGAAGTCCAACAGCGGCGCGCTTTATGTCAAGCCAAGAGAAATTCATTACATCGAATCACACGTTCAGGTTTTTCGGGGGGTCAACAGTCAACAGCGCAAAAAAAAAGCCCTGCACGTGCACTCGGTGTTTATTATCGTGCACTTACGTATTATTGCACTCCCACGTTTTCATAATGCGAGCGTAGGGGAGGGGAGGGGGGGGGTGGGGGGGGTGCAAAAGGGGCCCCTGGCTTGAAATTCAGTGTTTATTAAACGGGGCTCCTATGCTGGATGGGGAAAAAACTCATTGCTGGCATTCTCATCCGCATTAACAGACGGAGAGAGAGAGAGAGAGAGAGAGCGAGAGAGAGAGAGAGAGAGATAGTTTGTGAGAGAGTTGATTTCCCAGGGCATTCCAGGCGTACCTGTCTGCTACCGTCCAGCCTGCTTCTCTTTATTGCCGCCTGCAACCGGTATGCTTTTGATAGCGAGAGAGAGAGAGAGAGAGAGAGAGAGAGAGAGAGAGAGAGAGAGGCATGCAAGGCCACCGCGCACTAAAAACCTCAGGCAGCGAGAGATGACTGCGCGAGAAAAAAAGATGAGAAAAAAAACCAAACAAAAATCCACAGATTACTTCTCTCGCTCTTTTCCTCGGCTTTGGCGTGTCTTTCTCCGAAATCATCAAAGCACTCGTCGTTTGGCGAGTCGGGTTTTGGGCCGCTCATCTGCGCTGAGATACGTTGGTGAGATATCCGCGCGTTGATGTCATCATGCCGCTATCTGCAACGATACGCAGGCCTCGGGGGTCGGGAGGCTGCGGGGGAGAGAGGGGGGAGGGATGGCTGACTTGGTTTTACATGATGATTTGTCTGCGAGAACAAAAAGCTTTGAACTTGCTGTTGCCTTGACCTTATTATCCCAAGCACACACACACACACACACACACACACACACACACACACTTTATTGATTTAACCTCCCACCTCCCATTCGGCAGTTCTCATTACCTTCTCATGTCTTCCAACACGCTGATAACTTCCTTGGCCTAGAAATGAGTTTGCTCTACTGTGGATAGAGGATCCCTTGTGTCTGGGATGGGTTTTCATCTGACTCCAGATATACCCTTGGCCCAGTTCATCCCCGGCTCATCACACGGGCTCGCGCACGTGTCGATAACCGGCAAGCCGCGTCGTTTCACGTGCCCTGCCCGGGAACGCCGGGAACGTCGGGAACGCCGGACGCTTTTTTCCCTCTCTGCACCCGGATAACACGAAGGAAGCTATTTCCAAAGAAGCGAGTGTGAAGAGCGGGGAGGAGATTTGGCAGAGATCTGGAGCCGCAGAGTGAGAGAGCGATGCAGTAGTTGTGTGTGTGTGTGTGTGTGTGTGTGTGTGTGTATATACAGTGCATATGTGTGTATTTGTGTGTATGTGCTATGTGTGTGTTCTGAACGCTGCATGCTGCGGTCTGCAGCCCCCGTGACTGATGTCCTGTCCTTCCTGTCTGGCGGCGTGGATTGATGTGCCCGGCTGCACCGCAGTCAAGGCCGAACTGGCTCGACCCGGCCCGGCCCAGCCTGGCCCGGCCCGGCCCTCCTCATCCTGGCCCGGCCCGGCCCTCCCCATCCTGGCCTGGCCCTCCACTCCACCTCCACTCCACCTCCCCTCCCCTCCCCAGCCCGGCCTGGCCCGGCCCGGCACCGCTCGCCTCAGCCTATAGCAGCTCTACCGGGGGAGGGAAGCTGAACCTTGGGCCCGCAGATATACGAGCCCCTAACTGCTTTTTCATTAAGCTCGCTGTCATTATGAAAAAGCCCTTTCTTTTACCTTGTTTTCCTTCTCTTCTCCTGCTTTCTCCTCCTCCTCCTCCTCCTCCTCCTCCTCATCTGCCTCCCTAATAGTTTTCCCTTCAAGGACAGACCAGTCGTTTGGTGCTTTACGGCGGAGAGGAGCACGGCTGAAATGAACAACGAGCTTTGTTCTGCTCTGTGTGTGCGTGTGTGTGTGTGTGTGTGTGTGTGTATGTGTGAGTGCATGTGTGTGTGTGCGCGAGCATTCTTCAGGGGGAGTTGCGGGGCTGGAGGAGACAGATGACGAGAGAGGGACGGCCGCTCTGAGGTGATGACCTCAGCAGTGCGGAGATTTAGCGAGAGTGTTTTAAGGGCAACTCGCTCTTTTGACAAATGGAGCCGTGTGTATTTCAAGTCATTAGACAGCCGCCCCGTCCCACCAGAAACAGAGTGCGTATTGTGTCGGAAAAGACAGTCCCGAGTCCGTACCGCGTTCTCTCCCGCACTTGAGCGAGCGCTCCCGCTTCCGCTCCGGCGACTCCATCGTACGCCGTTTCCCTTCCAATAAAGTTTCTGATGATTTTGCAGCTTTTGAGTCGTGTGCAAGCAGTGAACTCTGCATGTGTTTCATTTGCTTGATTTATTCATCGATGTAATTGGATGTAATGACGTTTTGATGAAAACCACCCGCACGCACACACTCACACGCACACGCACACACACACACGCACACACACACACACACACACACCTCGTCCCCGATCAGCCCTTTTCTGAATTCCCCACACATGCGAGGCAGACAATCCTCCTTGACATTTCTGACATGCTGCGGCTGTATAGCATTTTTATTCTTCTTCTGTCCCAAACAAAGCCCATAACTCACCCCTCCCCCCCGCCTCCCCCCGGCTCCAAGTTCCCCCAGATCGTAAAGACGCGGTAGAAGAAATGAAAGGCGAGTGGCTGTTTTACGGCAGGGAGCGGGAACGTAAATCCTGAGGGTCGTCAAAAGGAAGGCCTCCCCCGACTCCGGGGTACGACTCCAAACAAAAGTCTGCATACTCCACAAATCCCCAATTACAGGGTCACATGTGGCGCATGAGAATCTGATACATGTAGAGGAATGTATTGGCTGTGACAGTCCTCGTCATACCCCCCAACAAAAACATCCAAAAATGACAAGAATTACAGTGAATTGTGGAAAAGCCTTTTGGAGTAGCTGTACTAAAACGCTCCGTTGAGACGCAGACTATTGAAATTCCTCGAGGCAGGGTAACCCTGGGATACGCTCAGATGAACAATTCATGTACAAAGACTTTATTAAACAAGAATGTGCAAAGACAAAAACATTTTTTTCTTTTATGCAGCTGTGGAAGATCCGTCATATCAGCAAGACCAAATATCCAACCCTGGTTTCAAGTGTAAAATCACACACACACACACACACACACACACACACACACACACCGTGCACCTCTTTTCTCCCTCTCTTTTTTACCCCTTCCTCTGCTAACTAGCTGTGGTAGGTGACCATAAGCGACCTTATTTATGGCACTTTCATGGGTCCTGTATGAATTATACATCAGGCCTCATTGTGCAGAGAGGAGCGCTGGATGTAAATCGATAGGTGTTCACTTCCACTGACAAAAACAGGCATCTCCCCCAAGCAGCTCCCTCACCTCTCATCTCTCCCTCTCTCTCTCTCTCTCTCTCTCTCTCTCTCTGTCTGTCATTTTACACCTAGTCCCAGGGATAATGATGTTTACCGGCACGACATCGGCTGCGTTCACAAAAAAAAACAAGCGAGCAAAATGCAGGATCATGGGGGCGGCTGTGATGAACGTATTCCTGTGCTGCTCTGAGAGGATAAACAAAGTGATGTCTGTTAATCGCCCTGAAAGAAAAAGGTTTTGTTGTTTTCTGCTCTTTCTCTCTTCTGAACTGATCTAATGTTGCTATAACACACACATAGATCAGTCTGGTTAGATGTATCACTCTAGGATCACAGGCATCTTTGACCCTTGACCTCTCTACCATTTGTTTCATGTACTGTTGATAGACAGATAGATAGATAGATAGATAGATAGATAGATAGATAGATAGATAGATAGATAGATAGATAGATAGATAGATAGATAGATAGATAGATAGATAGATAGATAGATAGATACTTTATTGATCCTCAGGGGGGAAATTCTGGGGTTGCAGCAGCATAACAGTATCACAAAAAACAGAATATACAAAAAAATGTGTTGTTGGAAATTGGGAGAAAGCCTTTTATTGTGAAATTTGCTTAACCTGAAGTAAAACATACTGTGTAATGGATTTCATTTGGAGAGTAATCCTCCCAACTCAGCCACTGAATACGTCTCCCTCCTGGAATGTTTTCAGGTCGGTCTCTCTTTTCCTTCCACAAGCTCCATCAATAGAAACCTCTTTTCCTCCTCCTCCCCCTCCAACATATTGAATGAGTGTTTTTAAAGTATCATTTGTTCCCGGCACACAATGGGGCATTGTAAAAACGAGCTCGCTGACACACCTGTCGCGGAGGTCGCAAAGGTCACGACCTCTCTCCGCCAAGGGAAGAGGAAGTGTATATATCTGGAAGCTTAGTGCCTCGGCCCCTCGGACCTTCAACCCCGCCTCTGTTTTTGTTTTTCACGGTCAGTTCGCGTTTTAATTCCCAGGGCGTTTTATCTTCCGTGTAAACGCTCGCGGTCTGCACGTCTTTATTTTGATTTCCATCGTTCGAGGCGGTCTCCGCTTGTTTCCGCTTCTGTCTGTCTCTCTGTGTTCCCACGCGCTCGTACGTTCACGTTGCTGCACTTGTGAGAATCTTCGCCGACTGCGTTCGTTCCCTAACCCCTTAACCTGAACCCTAAACCCTTAAATTAAAACCCCTTAAACAAGAGAGCACCGGCAAAATGCCCTTATTTTGAAAGGTTTTCCTCATCCATCTGTCCTTGTGAGGATTTTTTGTCCTCGTAAGTGTAGAAATACAAGACCGCACACACCCACGCACACACACACACACACACACACACACACACACACACACACACACACACACACACACACAGAGCTCTCTTACTCCCACTTTGAGCATTTTCACAGAGGCTAGTGCCCTAATCCACCTGGCTTTGGCTCTCAACTTCCCAAATGCCGACAAGAGATTTGGTCATAACTCATCACAGGCAGGCGCGCACACACACACACACACACACACACACACACACACACACACACACACACACAGTCACACAGCATTCACAAGGGCCTTGCTTTGGTGAGCCGTATTACATTAAAGGTACCGAGTTTCCATTTTAGCCAGCCTTCCGCCGGTAGCAAGCTGTGAGCCAAGTAAATTGGAGGATTGTCTGTCAGCCCGCCTGTTTGATTTCCTTGGATGGCTGGGAGTGTTTTGCTTGGAGGTTTTGTAACCAGCCCAACCTCAGATCCCCCCCATTGAAATGACATTTTAACGCCTAGCATGGGGAAGCTGTCTGTCATTATGGACGGCAGGTAGGCCACTCAAGTGTGAGCATGGAAATGAGTACGGGAGGAGTGAAATGTGAATATGCTGGTGTGTGTGTGTGTGTGTGTGTGTGTGTGTGTGTGTGTGTGTGTGTGTGTGTGTGTGTGTGTGTGTTTTAGGATTAGACCAATATTTTGACACCTGATATTGGCCATTTATAAAAAATTGGAGTCAGTGTCATCCACCTCAGATCTTGAATTCTACTGTTTTTATCCAACTTTAATTGATTCTAGGACGATATTTGTATTGGATCACAAGTATTTCAATAAAGAGTTTAAGTGTCTTCTGGTTCAGAAGCTTCACCACATCGCCAAGAATACAATTCTGGTGCAAATATTGAATCCTTATGATTTTTTTTTATCGTGAAAATAGACAAATTTAAAAAGAACATCGGCATTAAATATGGTCTACCCTCCGGTCAATTCTTGCAAACGTTTACTTGCGTTCGCTCTCTCCCTCAACTGAAACGCAGAGGGAAAAGCCAGGGGTCTATTTTTAAGTGAACTGAATTTCACAAAGTGGGCGCACTTTCTTCCTCTCTTTCTCTCTCTCCTTCTCCTACTCCCTCTACTCACCCTTTCTCCCCACGGACACGTTAATCTCCTCTGTTTCAACCATCTCACAGACTTCAGGGGCTGAGCTTCCCCTGCAAAGACTTTATTTAGACTGGAGAGAGAGAGAGAGAGAGAGACATGCCGATAGAGAGAAAGGAAAAGAGAGAGAACAAGGAGAGGTTGGAGGGAAGAGACACCTTTGGGAGACATTTTTTTTGGAGGGGGACTACCACGGGGGAGGGAGGTGAAGGGAAACATTAGGCATGATGGCAAAATGTATCGGTGCTGTGGCGTGAAAACCTTGTATCTCCTCTACTTTTCAGCAACTTAAGAACTGAAGTTTATCCAATGGGGTTGGAAAAGGTTTCTTGGTCAAATTGCCTCATGCGATACTTCAACTTGAGTTAAAACATGAAAATCACCTATTGGAGTTACAAGGTTTTCGTATGACAACAGCGAGATACATGAACTCTGTTGATTAGCAAAACAGATTTAAAAAAAAAAAAAAAAAGTGAGCAGATTGTTAAGAGGGGGGAAATAGATTAGTAGACCTGAAGCTGCTGAAGAAGAGAGAGAATAAGAGAGTAGTGTGTGTGTGTGTGTGTGTGTGTGTGTGTGTGTGTGTGTGTGTTTGGAGGTAAGAGGGCGATCAAACGGGCTGGGTTAAGGTCCTCCTAAGTGGAGTGAAGCTGTTTTCGTCTTCCATTAATTAGCAGCATCCTCTCATTAATCTCTCGTCCATAATGAAGGATCACACAAACACACAGATGGAATAGCCAGAGTGGGCGAGGGAGAGAGAGAGGGAGAGAGAGAGAGAGAGAGAGAGCGAGAGAGAGAGAGAGAGAGAGAGGGAGGTAAAATCCTAATTTGTACTTTTTCCTCCTCTGTGTATTCGATTTACGGCCTCAAATGAACACAGACACACACATTGAACCCTCAACCGAACTATAAGTCCCTACAGGAATATTATAGGAATATTAAAGGAATATTATAGTGATATCATAGGAGAGCAGATATACCATAAGTATGATAAGGACACTATAAACTCACTATTAAGGACCACAGGCACATTAAACATCCCTATAGGATTATTACAGTGATACCATAGAGATGAAAAAAGACACACCGTACTACACCGTACCGTACCCCGTACACACGAATATTGTATCAATATTCTGTAATCTTTTTATTTTGTGTGCCTATATTTTATTTTATTTCTTCACTCCTGATTCCAATCCAAACTTCTGTCTTCAAACTTCCTCGGCCCGCCGGGCGGCAACGGGACCTGGGTGACCGGACCTTCAAGATTCACGGAGAAAGGTTCCTTGACCCAGTTTAATTGGCAATTAATAAGGGGCCATACTGTGGTTACCATGGTGATACCCCAAGCACGAGATCCCCAGATAGGCCCATTGACCTACAGCAATGACGATAAACACACTGCAGTAAGAGCTAATAATAGGTACAGACCCTAAAGCGTAAAACCTAAACTCTTTAGAGCTAGGAACCTTCTTGATTTCCAACATTGGGAGTGCATTTTATTGTGAAAGATGTGGATTTCATGTTAATGAATTGGTCCCTGTGAATGATTTGTTGCCCTTTTATTTCCAGGTACAGCCTCTTTATTTCTTTTGCTTGTTGAGGAGCCCGTCCGACGTTCTCCACTGGCCCTTTATAGCTACTTAATGGACTGTACGATTAGTGTCACGGGTTCAAAAAGGCGCTCACGGGCTAACCGGTGAACCGTAGCACAAACTACTTCATTCAATTAGCCTAACCTTATTGTGGCCGAGCCCCCGGCTCCATCGATACGCGCAGGATGCAATTGGCTGCGGAGGAAAGTGGGCCGGTCAGCTGTCTTTCACCTGAGTGTTATTGGGCCGGTGATCATCTGATGCATGAAGAAAAAGCAAAGGCAGACACACACACACTGACACACACACACACATGAAAAAGTGTATGCCCTGTACATGTACAGTGGGGATTTGCAACGCTGTGCTAAGCCTCACACAAACACACACTCTCCTACACTCAGAAGACTTGCTGTTTTAAACTTTTATACCCACAAGCACACAAGCACATTTCCTCACAAACATACACAAACACACACTCCGCCTCGTACCCGCAGACATATTTTTATTGTGTCTCCGGGGCTGATTAAACACACGCACACGCGCATGCATACACGCACACACACATACACACTTCAACTGACTGGCCAGTCAGCCTTAGTTGTTGTTTTTGGACTCGGGGGTCTAGTTAGCAGAGGCTAATATCAATCATGTAGCCGGTGGAGACCAGCTCTGTGGATGGGGTCGGGTATGGGTGAAAGGCCCGGCCCAGACTCCCTCTCTCCTACAGGGGGGAGGGTGGGAGGGGGGTGGAGAGCGACGGACGGCGGGGGTGAGTGATGGCTGAAATAGGAAGTGGGGAGGCAAGCTGAGTAAAGGCTGGATAAGACTAACAAAGAAATATGCAGGGAAACACCGAGCCACTGCTACCACTGTAAACTAGTAGACTGATAGAGCGAGGTGCTGATATACGGGCCGATACTGGCCCTTTATTACAACTGGATATCGTCCTGTGAGTGTTGTCCACCAATATTATGGAAACAGATATAGGAAAAACTATTGAAGAAACCATGGGCAGGGCAATTCAAAAAGACCCCCCCCCCCCCCCCCCGCCACACACCAAATCAAGTGCATTACTATTAGTGTGTAATTGTGTAAACGTGTCAGTGACTGCTCTGTTGAAATCACCAATAATTAAAACGTTATGGGATCGAGTCACGAGGTCGGCGAATTCATCCGAGAGAAGCGAATCGGGTTTCACACGGTTTCAGTTTTTTTCTACCCTGAAATAACGTATTTCATTTAATTGATTGTTTGGATATATCAAATGTAAAGATATTGGATATCGGCTATCGGCAACTTGAATCTAAAAATATCAGTATCAGCCTTCAAAAACCCAACATCGGTGAAACCCTACTGCATGTACAACAAAATAACAAGCACCACCTTCTACCACACACACACACACACACACACACACATTCCCTTTGTGGACACACACCAGGCAGGAGAGAATGAAAGGAGGCTCTCAGACATGCAGACGACCTCCACCGGTAGAACAGCTCTCCGTTCGCGATCTTATCAAAGTGCGTTGTACCACAATCCCCTGGCACGGCGCGGCCTTTTGATGCCAATCGACAACCTGCTGAAAAACCGAGGATTAAGATTGTGTATTTGTGTGTGTATTTGTGTGTGTGTGTGTGTGTGTGTGTGTGTGTATCCCTCGCATGCATGTGTTCAGCAGGCACGAGCCCCAGATGTGAGCAGCGATAGGAATCTTATTGTTGTCGACGGTCCAAGGGCCGAAGCCTCGTCGGAACGGAGGACCGATCTCCCGAGCCAGTCGGACTCTCTCGCCCAGTCTCCTTCAATCTATACTCCTCTCTCTCTCTCTCTCTCTCTCTCTCTCTCTCTCTCTCTCTCTCTCTCTCTCTCAACCGCTGGTCTCAGACCGGCTGATGATGGATGGCCGTCGTGTTGCGCAAGGGGGCCTTTTCTTTCACTCCATCATTCCCCTCCTCTCACTCCTTTTTCATTCGGTTCCAACTTCGTGAAACGACGTGAAGTGAAACAAGCGGTTGGGGGTGTAATAGCCAAACGTTTGGATTGAATCACCTGGTCGCCCGCCTTCGCCTACAGGGTTCTCTTTTCTCATTTCGTACTATTTTTTTTTATTTTCCAATTCTCTGTCTGTGTCTCTCGTTCTCTCTCTCTCTCTCTATATATATATCTTTCTATCTGTCTCAGTCTATCAGGCAGTTATCAGGCGGGTCTGAACACTGTTTTCACTGTGATAACGAGGTCCTGCTCCAGCTGATAGGGTGCTGGATCTTCATCAGGACACTGTCCAGAGACAGAGGAGCAGGAGGAGGAGGAGGAGGAGGAGGGTTGACTTGATTAACCCTGCTCTTGCTGGCAGAGATGTTAGCCTAATCCATGTCACCCCTCCGACCCCTCTCAACACACACACACACACACACACACACTAAACCTTCCTTACCTTCCACTTGTGTACTGAAGACAACTGGACGCTGGAGAAAGTATTTGTCCTGGAGATTAGCGTGTTTGCGAGTGTGTGTACGTGTGTGTGTGTGTGTGTGTGTGTGTGTGTGTTGGGTTAGGGTCAAAGGTCAGCATATCAGGTGGGACCAGCAGTGTGGCCACTGGATCTGGATAAGGAGCAAGTGAGCGGTCGCAATAAGTGACCTCCGCTTGAATTCATCTGGGGAGTAGGCCACCCGCCGGCGCCCTTTGACCCCCCGGAGGTGAGATTAGTCTGGTGGGGCTGATAAAGCTCCACGTCCTCCCCACAGACCTGCAATCACTAAGGATTACGCTCCCGGGGTGGTGGGGGGCGAGCGAGCTCGTTTCACCAACACAATGCAGGTGGAGAGCCACTTCAAGTCTGCTCTTCAGCTGCTGGGTTTGGTGTCTGCAGCCTTGAGCAACAACAAAATAAACAAACACACTCGATTTGTCGGCGTCGCCATCGTCAAAGAAACAGAACGGCCGCTGTTGTTTCGCAAGAGCAGCAGCTGCGGCGGCTGTCAAATGGCGTTCAGCTCGCAGATGCTTTGTAACATGGACGTTTCTTACTCGCCAGATGTTCCCTGGCTTGAAATGTGTGTTTGGAAACAAACCGTTGTTTTTTTACGAGGTGATGAGCGGTAGGATTCCTAAACAGAAGACGTCCCGTCCTGACCCCCCCGGTACCTTCATCACTCCGAACAGTCTGGACTCCCGGGCAGTGGAAAGTGAGCGTCGTAATAGAATCGTGTAAAAAGATCGGAGCGCCCTTGAAGACGTATTCAGAGGTTGACTGGATGTTAAAGTATAAAAGCAGCGTTTTTTTTGTTCCGTTCCCTCGTTTTTTTCGAGTTCTTGCGAGTAGCATAGAGAGAAAATGAACTTTCACTGCAACGTTCTCGCCTTTCTCTGCAAACTCTTCACCAAAGCTTCTCACGCCGACCTATGTGACATTTGCTCGGTATACATTGTCTATTTATTTCCAGCCTTTCTCATGCACAATTCCTCATATCTACTGCCAATTATCTGTAAAATCCACAACTCAAAGGACTTTTTTCCTCAGCTCTAAAGTTGCCATCCATGCGTCTTCACTCGCTCCCCCTTCATCTCCCTTTTCCCCGTCGCCTTTCTCGCGCCAATTGTCGAGCTCTGTTTTTCCGTGTTTGTTTTGTTCTCGGATTCTCATTCATCTCCTGTTCATTTCCGTCACTCGCGGAGGAGACTCCGGGAGGGGAAAAAAAGAAAAGTGCCTTTGGGCCGGGTTGCATCCGAGAGAGGGTGCTGCTCCCGTTAAGTGCTTTTTCATGTTTGTCGGGTGTTCGTCTGCGATAGTTTCTGCCTCTGGTTTCTGCCAAACCCAAAGCTGCGTTCGACTGTGAACCCAACGCTTTCAAACGGTGCTAAATTAAGACGCGTTCGCTCTCTCTGTCGCGTCGCCAGGATACTTTGTTCCGATACAGGCTCGTTTTTGGTCCTTTTCACAGGGGATCGCTGGGCGCTGTCCGTCAAAAGCCCTCCGAAGGTAAAAAACCTGGCAGACCAGCCGCACAAGGTCAACGCCGTGCTGTGGAAGCCTCTCGATCAATACGCCCAGACGTTTGAGAGGCTTTCCCACCGAAGCCTTCGACTCTCACCGCTTCCTTCGCCGACCTCTCTTTTTGTTTCCCTGTTGGCCGACCAGATATTTCCCCATACGTCGTAAAAAAAAAAGCCACTCTTTTTGTTTCCCTCTCAAATCGTCCTTCACCGGAACAAAGAGCAAACCGACACAATCACCTGGAGAGTTCAGAGAGGAAAACTCTTGACTCAGCGTTGGGGGGGGGAGCGAAACGGTTGGGGATTAACGTTGAAGCCTTTGGATTATGGATTATGATGTTGTGCGGACTCAAGGACGTGCTTAAGAACAGCAATACAAAGGGCAGAGTTAATTGTAATGTCAATCTGAAGGGCGGCACCCCGCTGTGATTGGCTTAGAGGAAGGGTCAGGGAGGATTTTATCTTTCAAATCAGGAAAGTGAGTTACGGGACCTGCTGAAAAGGGTCGTGATGACAGTATGGGGGTTGGGGGGGGGGGGGTCTTAAGCCGGGTTGAGGGGCTAGTACTTCATCTGGAGGTTTCATAATTAGATTGGTTGACAAAAGGGTTGGAGCTTCCAGTGTTTTGTGTGTGTGTGTGTGTGTGTGTGTGTGTGTGTGTGTGTGTGTGTGTGTGTGTGTGTGTGTGTGTGTGTGTGTGTGTGTGTGTGTGTGTGTGTGTGTGTGAAAGGGGGGTAGGGTGGTTGGATTGTCAGCTGTTGACTTAGTCTTCATTTTAGCCCCTTTTGTTTGATTAGAAGTTTGGGTGGGTTCACACACTCCCAATTTGAAGTGAACTGAGAAAGCCAAGAAATCCAAAACCAAAAAAAAAAAATCCATGGTTCCCACAATTTAACATATTGAATCAAACCCACAGAAAAAAAAAATATGTTTCTCCTCAGGGAAAATAGAGATGATATTCAGCTCCACATCAATAGCAGATATACTCAACAACGATCCAAACACTGGCAGGTCCTTTTTTTCTTTTTTTTTCCCACCATCTGCGTTGTAGCTTTGTCTTCATGAAAAAGAATAATGGACTTTTAGAAATACATGGGAGACCGTTTTCTTGGGCCCGGTCCCTGAGAACGGAGAGAGCTGAGAGAGAGAGAGAGAGGGAGAGGATTTACTGACAGAAGCGTTGGGTTGCGGCGACTGCGGTCATTTCGTTACAGCAGCGCCGGAGGGAGAGGCAGACTTCCAGGCAGAAACATGGCCGCTACCTGAACTTTCAACATGACTTGGCTTACTTCGGTGAGCGAAAAGTCTCGCGGACGGCCAACCTTTTCCTTTCCGTGTGACCTGCAGCAACCCTCCCTGTCTGGGTTTCTCCCTCTCACATGTCTTTCTTTCTCTCCTCCACCCCTCCTCCTTTCTCTCTTTGCTGCTTCCCTTCCAGAGGATTGAGTTATGTGCATTTCTCTCCATTTCTTTCATCCATCTGTCGCTTCCAGCAATGCATCTCCTCTGGTTTTTTTTTATGAAGGACACCATCTATCCCTTTTTCTTCCCTGTGCCAATAATATATCCCAAAAAAAAAATCCTCTTTTTGTGTTTTTCTATGTGTGCACTAGTTTATTTGAAATGTTGAATGCTGTGCCAAGTGGTCCACGATCAAAAACAAACATTTTCTGAGTTCGCGGGGGGATTTGATCACGCTCAATCTTCTGCAGTCTACAAGCAAAGGTTTGCCAACAAACTACAGAGGACACACACACACACACACACACACACACACACTTTCCCTCCGAGGCCGATTAACATCTCCCACTGCAATCTTCTGCGCTTTAACGTGTGCATGCCTTGCCCTGGTGATTTCTCAGGAAACATGTAAAACGCCATTTGGCTCCGTGTTTGCTTCAGCTCCGCGTCTATAAATGTTCTTTCTTTTCTTCCCCCCCTCCGCTTATCAAAGACTCAGGACAATCAGCGGTTTATCAGACGCTGGAAATGAGTGCAGGAAGCAGATGTTGTTCTGATTAAACACACACACACACACACACCACACACACACACACACCGTGCCAAAAGGAGTGCTGCCCGCTGCCGCCTCAAGGCCCGGGAGGAGTTTAAGGCCTCAAAGTCCAGAGTCATGATATCTGCTAAGAATGTGCTGCAGAGGGGACAAGCTGCCAACAGACTGGAGATTTTTCTGTGTGTGTGTGTGTGTGTGTGTCTTTCCCCACTGTTACGCAACCCTCCATTATATGCAATCATATAATGTAGTAATCAATGCATAATAACAAAGTAATCAGCTCTCCTCTGTAGACATGATGATGATAATTGATGGAAACGCTGATGGCCTTTGTGTCAGACACTCGAGTGTGTGTGTCTGTGTGTGTGTGTGTGTGTGTGTGTGTGTGTGTGTGTGTGTGGGCTGAATAAGCAAAAGGCAGAGAAGATCTTCATATGGTTTCTACTTTAATAAGAATGCACTTTGGCACCCCCTTCATTTTCTTCACTTTAGGCTATCATTTTACAAACTAGATATAAAAGGCCATAAATAAATGACATAAGTTACATGTACCTAGAATTCCTTGACAAAAAACAAAACCAACAAAAAAAAGAAAAGAAAATAATCATGATGATGGAAAAAAAAAAAAAAAGTACAAAAAAAAAGATTGAGAATGTTAGATCTACATGGCTAGATCATATGGCGTCGGAAGGCATACAATGACAAACATTAACTCTTGCGTTTTGTTAAGGTTTTTTTTTTTTTTTTTTTCTCTTTTCAAATCATCCAACATTTAAGTAAAAGGAAAAAAGTATTTTACAGTACATTCTGGTTTCCTTCTCCTTCCCAACATGTCTTGCATATTTCCAAACAGGTCCTTTTTATTTCGATAGACAAACCCTTCGCCCCGCCCCCCCCCATCCAAACCCCGCCCCCCCCATCCAAAAAAACTAAACAAAACGCTGCCAAAAGAAAAAAAGAGCAGTAGAGCTGGCATTTAAGGACGGAGGTGCTTTTGTATTACGTTTAAGCGTCACTTATGAGTTGGAAAACATTCACATAAGGATAGTTTAAAAAAAGAGAAAGAAACAAAAAGGAAAATAGACGGTTTAAATTGGGCAAAACCTTCAGTTGTATGATGCGTTCTGGAAAAATAACAAAACAAACAAAAAAATCCCTTCTTCAACACCTTCATCCTCACTCTAATCCTTTGTTGTGTACATAGGTGCGTCATTTTAATATGTCCCCATTTCCAAGCGTCGAGAGACGGTTCCCGCCATTTCCATTGGCATGAGTCTGTTCCTCGGTGTGTTTGTATGGGCAGCGGGGTCGATCGCCACACTTGTCTCTGTGCGTCCTTTTTGCCGCCCGCTGTTTAGGTGCCATCAAAAAAAACGGAAACGGGCTGCGTTCCAGAAAGCTGTTTAATAAATGCTGTTGCCGAGTAGAGCTTTTGCACGACGGGAGCGACACACCTTAACACCGTTTTTAAAACGACACGAAAAGCAAAAAAAAAAGAGTCCAGTTTTTTTTTTTGTTCTATTTTTTTTTCTGCGTTTTTACCAAAAAACAACACAACTCTGTAATCTCCTCCTCCACAGTGGCATGAAAACAGACACGATTACTGATAGTACTTTGAAGACACTGTCACTCATACAATTAAGACACATTCACACATGCACGCACACGTGCATGCACGCACACACCTCGTGCACTCGAGACACGCTCGCACGCTCAAATCAAACGCTTGTTACTATACATGCAAACAACAACAAAGTAAAACGACAACAAAACAAAACAAAACAAAACAAAAAAACACAAAATAAAATGAAATTTTTCCCAAAAAATACAAGTACATTATCCGCTGGAGCAGGGCTTCTAGATTATATTACATTCTTTTTAATGTCTCTTTTTTTATGGTTGTTAAAATCATTCATAGTGTTTCCAGGAAGTTGCTGGATGGCCGCGGAGCACATAGTGGCTAGTTTGTCAGGTTGACGCGGTGTGACGGTGGCTGTGAACGTCCCAGATGCACGGAGATGGATTTGTCATCTCGGTCTCTGGAGGAGACTCCAAGGAGACGAAGGCGGGGGGGGAGAGAGGGAGGTGGGGGGGGAGTGGAGAGTGAGACTGGGATCCTGTGTGTGTGATGGACGGCAGCAGCTGGGGGAGAAAGAAAGAGGGAGAAAAGAAGAGGCCGCGTCAGTCATGGCGGTTTAAACTATAAACAATTTCTGCTTGGCGGACAGTCCTGACCAACAATACCCTTCTCCGGATCCAAACTCTGGTGGAACATTCGACTCATCCGCTAAACAAAACAGACTGCCAATACCAGATCACATGGAGCCGGGGAGTGGCCGCACTTTCGCGGTCACCGAGTATTGACTCGTGCACACCGCATGCACATGTGCGCGCACACACAAAAGACGCTCACTGGAGCTGCATGAAAAGCATGCAAATAGATATAATACCCAGCCAAGTGCAGCCAGTATTGAGCCACGCATCCTTTAGACAGTCTCTCCGGTCTGGATACGACTTCTAGCTCTCAATATACTTGTGTTTCTTACCGACGACGACGACGACGGTGATGTCGATAGGTAATGGCTCGCTAACTCCCTGATTTAAAATTATGGTTCTACCTCATCGAGCCTGATTCAACTCAATATGTCTTTACTCAGCCCAATTAAATGAAATAAATTCAACTAGTTGTGGTAAGAGAGTGAAATCAACTTGCTACGTCAGAAGTTATGATATTGTGCACACAAAAGTCATGGAAAAAAAAAGAGCGTACAAGTGAACCAAACACGAGGGAACCTTGTGTAGCCCGTGCACTTGATTAATCAAAGCGAGGCCCTCGGTGCGGTGACCCCGGGGGCCCCCGACAGATAGTTTGTTTGTTTTTGTTCCCTGCCGTCACTCCCTGGCCCTGCACGGTCATGACATCAACATGTCGGTTTGTTTGGCGCCGCTCACGAGCTCCTTCCCTTCACTCCGGGAAAAAAAACAAAAAAACGCTAGCGAGCTGTGCTGTGGCTTCACCGTGTGGCTGACTGGGAGTCAGCGTCTGATTAATCCCCTCCCATTAACATGCCGGTGGTGTCGGAGGGGGGGGGGGGCCCGGTGACTGATCACAGACCAGTAGCTATTGATCTGCTCTCTCCCCGCCTGAGGTGGCTCGACCCGCTTGTTAATTAACACCGTTTCTGGTGCTGGGAGCCCAGTGATCCGATCCTCAGCGGAGAGAGAGACAGAGGTCTAATGAATCTTATTAACACCTGCTAGGTAGACCTGAACGTACAACGCAATAATAAGGCAAAAGATAACTTGATGTAGGAGAGGATTACTGTCTTGTTTTGTCTGTTAGGGCTTATGTCGTCTGAGTGAAGGTAAAAAAAAAGAAGAGATATTTCTTACCTTGATGACGGTTTAACATCCCCCAGGTAATTCTCTTTGTTTGTTTCCATGGCGATGAAGATGCTGATGATGCTGATTTGTTAACATATCCATATCGCCCCAATAAATCATCCCAACATACTCCTTTTCACTCTCGCGTCCGCTTTAAAGAAGCCAACGGGTCCAAACAGCTGTCCACCGAGAGCGGTGAGGAACAGTTGGTAGGTCCTTCGCCGGAAGTGTGGGGAGGAGGGGTAGTGGGGGTGGGTGGGGAACTTTGATTCAGATTGGAAGATGAATGGAAGAATCCAAATCAAATGTTTAGAGGGTGCAGGAGGGCATTTTGGGGGAGGACGGGGGTGTGTGGGCGGGGGGGGTGAAAATGCTCCTCTGGAAGATCAAAGACATTCTTGGCAACGTCCTGAGGGCAACAAAACACACTGTTCTGGGGGAAAAACAAGGCCAGGACAGAGCAAAAACACAAGCGCCCCCTCAAAATAAGCCCTCCCCCGCACGGCCACCTCCCCTCGGAGCCCAACCCTCAACCTCTCAGAGATTCACTGTTTATATCTGACGGTTGGGATCCTCCGGGTTTTTTTTTGTCTGTCGGATAACACATCCAGCTGAGAGAGAACAATGGCGGGCCCGGGGCAGCCCTGTGAGTCCCACAGAAACAATTCATATACAATAAACAACAGTCACAGGAAATCAAAAAAAAAAAAAAAAAAAAAAAATCTGCTCCGCGGATTACTCCAGAGAAAGAAAGTTCCAGAAGCAACACTCTGCCCAAGAGGAGGAAGAAAGGTATGACCCCCCCCCCCCCCCCCCCATCCCTCGCCTTTTTCCTTCCAGACCGTTGAAGGCACTCCAGATTGGCCTCTCGGAAGCACTTTTCCACCCGTCCGTCCATCTACCCCTAAACACTGCAGACAGAAGCATCCCGTTCTCCGCAACAACAAAAAAAAAAGGGCAAGGTAAAGGTCTGATTTTTTTTTAAAAGTGCCATTTTCACCACTTTTTTCTTCTTTGTCGTCTTCTTTTTCTTTTAGATCCAATTTAAAGTGCATGGATGAGGTAAACTATATTTCTTCATAGTTTATTTGTCTCTTTTTTTTTGTAATATTTAATCTTTTTTTTTTTTATTATTTATGTATTTTTTTCCTAAGAAATGAAGTCGGTTCGCTTCCCATTTCCTTGCGTTTTTCCCCCCTTCGTTTAAACTCTCTCAGACGGGAACCATTCTGCCTTGCATCTGTTGCATTTGGGACAGCATTCCCTGGACGCTGGTCAGGATCTTGTTCTGGTGCGCCGCCGAGGAGATGCCGATGCGAGCCATGTCCCTGGAAGCACAACAACAAGAGGAAGAGGAGCCATTTAGGACCGGGGGGAGGGACAACAATAACAAAACGGGCGGTGAGGCCTGATCCACATGATGGCTTTCACAGCCTCCAACTGCTGCAGGAGGATTTCTACTCGCCGAACACGTGACTCCTAATCCGGCAATCTTAATAGGCTCGCAATAAAAACATAACAGCCCGGCGATAGAGACAGATAAGTGGAGGAATGTGGAAAAGACATTCAAAAAAAGTGACATGCTCGGTGAGACATTTCCTAGCCCGGCTTTTCCAGCTTATTACAGGATATTTTCAGATATCTCGCTGCAGCGGGAGATCACTTTGCTGGTTTCAGGATGATTTAACCGTCTGCTTGAAAACGAGGAAATTGTCTTAAACAGATGTAATTCTTGAAAGAATTCATACAGACACGACATGAGGTGGAGTTGAAACGAGCAAAAAATAAATAAAAATCGTCCGCCGGTGTGGTGAGATAGCGAGACCGGAAAAAGTAATCCTGAAGCGAGCGGCTGATACGTCTGGATACCAGGCGGCTTCATTCACCGTTTTCTTTTTTTTTATGGGGGATAAAAAGAGAGCTGAATAAATACATGCATTATCTACTCCTTCTGTTCTTCCCTCGCTGCCAAAAAAAAAAAAATCCATCCAAACAAGTTAAACAGATTTCATTTGAAGGTACGTCTCAGGAACTGTCTTGAAGTGTCATTTTCTTGACACCAATGGAGTGATCTGCCTCGTGTCAACATATCGACACTTCCTTCTCGTTTACGCACATTTTAAGACCGAATACGAGACTAAAAATCACTTGTTTGGATGGACACGCGCTCTCTTCCCTCACGCCCCTCTCCCCCCTTAACTCACTCCTGTGTCATGTGCACCACGGCCTCCGGGGTGGTGTAGCCGGCGGCGGTGAAGTTGTCGCTGTATCTCTCCATGCCGATGGCCTGCAGCCAGTCCTCCACCGAGCCCACGGCCGTGGCCGCCTCGGGGCTCGCCGGCTCCAGCAGGGTGGTGTTGGGCCTGGGGGAGTCGAAGGGGAGACGGGTGCAGGGAAAAGAGAGAGGGGTGGAGAGGAACAGACATTAGTACATAAAGAATCACGTGTTCCCTCTGCAGTAGATATCACTCCCTTCTGTCGCTCTACTTCGCTCTAATTCTATTTCTTCTATTTCCTTTTTTCTTTCAAGACCTTTGCGCTCCTTATTTTTAGTTGCTTGTAATTTGTGGTAAACCGTCTTTGGAGACTGATATCAGAAAGATACGTAGGACCCGGTTTCACCAAACGATGCAGGCAGCATCGATGGACGGCTACAGACGTCATCTTATGTTGGCTCTATATTTAGACTCTATTCAATGTCGAAATTTCTACTGGGATGTGCAATAACATTTTTGCGCTCAGGCTTTCGCCCAAAACCAGGATGTCCATCAGTCAAATCGACTGTAAAAATCATCGTCCGCTTAAGTGCCTTTGGCTTAGACTGGCGATGATCCACTTTTTTTTAACCGTCTGGCATGTCACTCATACATGACAGCTACAGCGAGATCCACCAATTAACACAAAAGGGGAGGGAGTTACAGCGCGCCCTCTGGCCTTATGGGAACTGGGGTTTTCCAACTCTGACTGTGATGGTGCGCCGTAGTGCCAGAAGGGCATGACGCGCTGACAGAGGGCTGCCCGCAAGCCATAAAAAATGAACCATGGTACATTTCTCTCTCCCCCCTCCTCCCCCTCCTTGATGGAATCAGCAGGTTTTGTCAGATTCATCCGTCTCTCGTGTCTCCCCCCTTTTTTTTAGTTGTCCTACCGGAAAAACGGAGCCAAGTCAAACGCGGTTCTTCCCGGGTGTCACCGACACAGTTAGTTAATCCTTATTTAAAGAAAAACAGGACCCGTGCACACTTCGGTGAACTTCACCGCACTAACCCCCCCACATCCCCACCCCCCGCGAGTTCAAATATCCATCAGCACACTCTGTCTCTAACGCACTGGCAGAACTACCTCCCTCTTTTTTCACCCTTTCCTTCCATCCCTCCTTTCTTTTCCGAGCTCTGCTTCGCTGTCGGCCATGAAACATTTACACGGGGCGCGCTCGGCGGCGGGCTCGTCCCGCTCTGCCGACTCTCTCTCTCTCTCTCTCTCTCTCTCCCCCCCTCTCTCTCTCTATCTCTGTTTCTAAAAAGGATGTTGAGTTGAATTGTGGGAACAGGATGTGAAACCCACCTAATAAGTGATCCCCACTGAGTAGGTGGAAAAGATTATATTATATATAGGGACACGTTTTCTCACACACACACGCACACACACACACACACACACACACACACACACACACACACACACACACACACACACACACACACACACACACACACACACACACACACACACACACACACACACACACACACACACACACACACACACGCACACACACACACCTCCCCCTTGCCTCCTATAACTGTAAAAGCTGCATTTATAGGATTCAGCTTTGCTAATTACTCCACGAGGACTCCCCCCTCTCTCTCTTCTGTGTCCCATTACAGGCACGTGTGTGTGTGTGTGTGTGTCTCTCTCACACACACACACACACTCGTTAAACTCAACCAGACTCCCGCCGGCCTGCGTCGAGTCTGTAAACACGCGTAGGTCATTCTTAACGCGTTTAGCGGCTTGAGAGTAATGGCGTCGGCGCTGTGAGGTCGTGTTTGTGTTTTAACTCGGCGTTACGTCGTAACTCTCCCCTCCGGCGGACCGCGGGCATTCCTCGGCGCACACCACCATTAAGGACGCTTTGCAGAGAAATCCATTAGGGGAGGTGTCTGAATGGTGGATAACGTTTAATGGCGAGTGCAAATACCAAAGAGAGCATAGGGTTGTGTGTGTGTGTGTGTGTGTGTGCTTTTTAAAACGGCGAGTATATGCTTTTTAAGAGCGTGTAGTGGTAGTGATCAGGTGGTTGGTCTGGTGGATAATGTTTAACGGTGAGCAGAAAGATAACAGGAATGTGTGTGTGTGTGTGTGTGTGTGTGTGTGTGTGTGCGCGCCGTGACTTTTCCAGTCACTTTCCATAACGAAGTCGGAGCACTTCCTTGACCTACAAGTGGTTCGTCCCTCCTGGTTTTCTGAATATTGTTTTTCAGGTCTGGTTTCCAAAAGAAACACCATCCAACGTGTGAAACTATTTGGAAAAACACATATATCACTGGTATATTCCCGCAACGTGACCCGTCTGTCCCCTGACTTGACTGGGAATGCGTCTCTCTAAATTCCGTGATATTCCGGGAATTCCGCGGCCACCGGGGTTGCAGATGGTCACGGATATACTTTCCCTCTCTCCCTCCCCCTCCTCCTCTCCATCCTCAGCCCCTCTTACCTGACGGCGGTCTCCCCCCCGGTCCTCTTCAGGGTGTTGGGGTTGCGGATCAGCTTGTCCAGCATGTTGACGATCTGTCCGAACTTCGGCCGGTCGGCCCGCTCCCTCTGCCAGCAGTCCAACATGAGCTGGTGGAGCGCCACGGGGCAGTCCATGGGCGGGGGCAGCCGGTAGCCCTCGTCGATAGCTTTGATCACCTGGGGTTTGAAATGACAGGGTTTATCATGAGTATCATCAGAGCGGGACTGAAATGTAATGTTAACCTGTCTCTCAATCCATCGGTCCGTGACTTACATCCTGGTTGCTCATGTCCCAATATGGCCGCTCGCCGTACGACATCACCTCCCACATGACGATGCCGTAGCTCCACACGTCGCTGGCCGAGGTGAACTTCCTGTAGGCGATGGCCTCCGGGGCCGTCCAGCGGATGGGGATCTTCCCTCCCTGATAATTGACGGGGCAGAGTGAGCGATTAATGAAAGTTGACAAAGCCAAGACAAGGAAGGTGACGCGTTAGACAGGCCAGCGGCTCAATAACACACACACACGCACGCGCGCACACACACACACACGCACGCGCACACACACACACTCACCCTGGTGGTGTAGGCAGCCTCGGGGTCGTCCTCCAGGACTCGCGACATGCCGAAGTCGGACACCTTGCACACCAGGTTGCTGTTGACCAGGATGTTGCGAGCCGCCAGGTCGCGGTGAACGTAGCTCATGTCTGACAGGTACTTCATGCCCGAGGCGATGCCGCGCAGGATGCCGACCAGCTGAATCACCGTGAAGCGCCCGTCGTTCTTCTGCGGAGAGAGAGGAGAAATCAACTTAGAGATTCGAGGCAACAAAACTACGGGCGTGAAACCTTCCAGCCACACGAAGCATCTTCACTGGACGCTACGAGCTAGCTTAGTAGCTTAGTAGCATCTGGTCAGTATTACTCAGCGTGAGTTCACCGAGGTGCGGCGAACACCGGAAACACCGGTGAACCTTGGTCCCGGTGAGCCCATCAAAGAGCCGACCGGGATTTAGGAGAATGCTTGTGAATGAACGCTTGTAATTTGGGTGGATAACATTACAGAGATAAGATGGGATCAGCACACTACAGTTGTAGGCCTATCTCTCTCACACACACACACACACACACACACACACACACACACGCGTGCACAGACAGAAACGCATGACTGACCCTCAGGAATGCATCCAGCGATCCGTTTTCCATGTACTCTGTGATAATCATCACTGGCTTACCTAGAGGAGGGGGAGAGAGAGAGAGAGAGAGAGAGAGAGAGAGAGAGAGAGAGAGAGAGAGAGAGAGAGAGAGAGAGAGAGAGAGAGAGAAAGGCAGATGATTATGGAGGTAAACGATGCACATCACAGCCCAGCGCAGTGGGAGGCTCTCTGGGGGAATGTGTGTGTGTGTGTGTGTGTGTGTGTGTGTGTGTGTGTGTGTGTGTGTGTGTGTGTCTCAGCCCATCCATCTCTGTCCCGTGGTGATTTAATTAGCTTAGTGTTACGGTTGCCCTGACGCCCCCCCCCACCCCGCCACCCCGTCCCAACCCCACTTTCTCTGCACATGCAGAGGCATCTCCACTGAAACAAAACACCAGTACACCAGTTCACCAGTCACACACTCACACACACACACGCACACACACACACACACACACACCATCTGACGTGGGTCTCATCCCACAGTCACACACCCTGAATCCCTCTAACTCGCTATTTATGTCACTCACTGTCCCTTTGCCCTCGTTCTCCTCTGCCAACTTTGTACGCATCTGTCACTCTCCCGCTAGTTTCTCTCTCTCCCTTTCTTCCCCCGCCCTCCCTCCCCCCCCCCCCCCACTCTTTCTCTCTCTTCTCCCCATCCCTGCCACTCCTCTCTGGCCTTTTTCACCCCATCCCTCTGTCTTCCCCTCTCTCTCTCTCTGCCTCTCTCTCGTGGGGGGGGGGAGTGCCTGTGTCTTTATCTGAGCTGGGTGGTGGGGCGGGTGGACGTTTTCCCTGGTGGGTCTCTGTCTGTCTTTGTCTGTCTCTTAGGACAGAGCGGGGGGGGGGGAGGGGGGGTAGCTTGTTTGTGCACCACAGCGCCAGCAAGATGGTGCCTAACCAGCCATGGCAACAACACATGCCGAAGAGCGCCGCAAAATTCCTCCCGGGACGGTTGTGTTCTCCCCCCCCCTCCCACGTCCCGCTTGGAGTGGCGCGATTAAGGTAGATTTAGGAGATTATGTCGCTTAAGAGAAGGGCCGCGTCGAATCCGGCGGCCTGCGGGGGAGGTTTCATAAGGCTCCAGTGTGCTGGTGGCGGGCAGACGGCAGAGCGGTTGGCAGCTGAAGGTCTCGGAGGTGAAGTTCCTCCACTCCGCCGTGCCAAGAGGCCGTCAGTCACCGCCTCACCCTACCGCGTGATTGGCACTCCATTAATTGCGGGGTGCTCCGGCAATGCCCCGAAAAGAGGAAGTGGAGTTAAACTTGAGAGGGGGGTGGGGGTTGGGGGAGAGAGCGAGGGGGGGGGCCCCCTTCTTTGTCAGCCATTTTTTTCCCCCCTTTTGTTCCGCGCCGCCGCCCCCGCCGGTGATTGACAGCGCCCCAATCAAGTCTGAGGACCCCGTCTGACCTGCGACCCCTAAACTCTCGCCTTCCCCGAGCCCCGCCCTCTTCCTCCCACGGCCCATTTGCATGGTAATTCCTTGTTTGCTTGAATACGCCCCCGCCGCCTTTGGCAGTGAACTCTGGGCGAGAGGGCCCCCGCCGGCGGTGGGGCCGATTATCACCTGCCAACAAAAAACAAGAGGGGCTCCGGGGAGGGGAACAACGCGACAAAGGTCCGGCTCGGCCCTCGCTTCTTTTTTTAAAGCCGGATCTTTTGGAAATGAGCGAGCGCTTTACCTTTTCACTTCAACATGTATCACGTCTGATTGGAGGATGCTAATGGAGGATTTTAATTACTCAACGGAGCAACAGGAACACAACTAGGGGTTGAGGGACGGTTGAGCCAGGAGTCCTCAGCCAGAGAGTTTTTTTGCACATTTATGTATTTTAGTGCCTATTTAGAGTTCCTCAATAATTAATAAGCCTTAATTGGCTCGGTCGGACACGCAGGCGGAGCCAGGCCAGATTGAGAATCCCTTTTAACTTGATTGTAATGGGCGGAAGAAAAAAAAAAAAAAAAAAAAAAGTGCAATTCAAATAATGGATTTTTAATAGATGCCGCAGACACACTCAAGTGTGAAGGACTAATTGCCCCAAAACCTCGTGTCAAGCGCTCAAAAAGAAAGTGTGGAGGGGAGGTGGGGGAGGTGGGGGAGGAGGATATCGGATGCCCTCCTCGGTTCAACTTGCCATCCTTTTTTCGTGTCACTGCTCAGTAGCTCGTTTGCTTCTCCCTCCGTCTTGCTCTTTGCTCTCTCTCTCTCTCTCTCTCTCTCTCTTTTCCCGGTCTGGCTACTGCCCCCCCCCATCGCTTTCTCTCTCTCTGTCGTTCCCGCTGTTGTTCCCTGTCTTCCCTCTAATCTGTCACATCCCGACCGCGTCCCTGTCTCTCTCGACGCGTCTCTATCGCACCCTCCTCCCTCCCTCCCTCCACCGCTCGTCTCCAATTTCTTTCCTTCCTCCTGTCCATCTGTCTTCCTCTGTCTTTCTCACTACGTCTCTCTGTGGCCTGAGAGGTCCCCCCCCCCCCCCCGTGGTGAGAGGTCTGATAGGTGATAAGAAATTCTGCCTGCGCTGCTGTTCACTTTCAGCTCTGGCGGGGCTAAGTGTGTGTGAGAAAAAGAGAGAGAGAGAGAGAGAGAGAGTGTCTTATCTAGGCTGTTCTGTCACGACACATTAAGCCAGTTCATCCATCTCACTGTGCCAAGCCATCGGCTATGGTAACACTCACACACACACATGCATGTAATCACCGACATGCACGGACAAGACAACCGCACGCACGCACACGCACACGCACGCACACACACACACACCTCCGTCCTAACAAACAGGATTGGGAGAAGGTGTGAAAGGTAGGAGAGAGGGAGGAGAGAGAGTGCCAAGGGCAGAGAGAGAGAGAAGAGAGAGAGAGAGAGAGAGAGAGAGAGAGAGAGAGAGAGAGAGAGAGAGCGAGAGAGAGAGGTTTGGCCGGTGCTTTGTGGCCACGCAGCAGCAGATAGAGGAGGGATAGGGTATCACTCCCTAACCCCAAACACATTTACAGCTGACACCATGATTAATGAGCCTAGCGCCCGGCTACAGGGCCTGTTCCTGGACCCATTAGACCCCCCAGCTACCTCCACCTCTACCCCCCCACCACCACCCCCACACCCCCACCCCCACCCCCGCCAGTGGACCCCTTCCATCTGGACAGGGCCCACCTGGGGATACCCTGTATGGGACGTTCCGGAGGACACGCACACTCACACACACACACACACATGTGAATGCACACACAACCTATACAACACAAGCGGGCATGTATCTTTAGTATGTACAAAGGCATTTTAACGCACGCACGCACGCACACACACACACACACACACACACACACACACACACACCTTGGGGAAGCAGCGGCGGGAGCGCCCCTACATTCACCCTGCTCCAAAGTCACCCAAAACCGCAGACGTGGTTTGTAATGATTTATTGTTGTGTTTTTTTGGGGGGAAAGGGGACATGTCCTTTCTGTGTTATTATAATATAATAGTGTGTGTGTGTGTGTGTGTGTGTGTGTGTGTGTGTGTGTGTGTGCGTGTGCGTGTTGAGTTGTTGAGCTGCCCCTGAAATAATTTCACATCTCAGGACAGGAGACGCTCATTTCCCGACTGACCCATTTCTGACCAAAACACTATGTCAGAGGCTGCGACGTACATTTGGTGACCACGCCCTCCAGGTGGATGATGTTGGGGTGGTCGAACTGGCCCATGATGCTGGCCTCGGACAGGAAGTCCCGCCTCTGCTTGTCGGTGTAGCCGGCCTTCAGCGTCTTGATGGCCACGCAGATCTCCCTCTTGCCCGGCATCTTCAGGCGGCCGCTGCAGACCTCGCCGAACTCCCCTGAAGCACACATGACCCACGGATCAAAAAACGGGAGTGTGTGCACGTGCGTGTGTGTGTGCGTGTGTGTGTGTGCACATGTTAGAAGGGGTCCACTTTAATCATTGATCAGGGTTTCTCATCTCCCCCCCCTCCCCTGTCCTCAGTGGAGCGGAGCGAGAGAGAGAGAGAGAGAGGGGAAATGGATATTGATTCTTTCTCTTTATTATTTTGTCATTGGATGACTTCTTCGCTGGCCACGGGAACAGCAGAGACAACGTATTTAGCGTCTGCCGTTTTTTTGGTTTTTTTTAACCCGTTGACCTCTCCAGATGCAGACCAAATGTGGTTTTCGAAGCGCAGCCGGCACCACACAAACAGAAATCCCAATAATGACAGGATGGAATTTGAAAATAATACTATGCGCTCGACGCCATTTGGCCGACGCTTTCATCCAAAGCCCGGCGCAAACACCTCCAGCGTACACATTTTTAGCATTAGCAAGCCCCCGGTGGGAGTTGAACCCCTAACCCGCCCCTCCCCCCGGCAGTGTTAGCAGCGCCACGCTCTACCCCCTCGAGCCAAGACTAGCATTCATCACCGATGATGACGACGAGCGACGGGGGGGGGAAAAAACAGAAAGAGTAGCTTCTCACCAATACCGATAACTTTCTCAATCTTGATGCAGGAGGCGTCGATCTCTTTGGCGAATTCGCGGACGGCTTGGTTGGGGTCCTCGTAGGTAAAGGGGTCGACGTAGATCCTTACCCCTGAGGAAGGAAGAAAGAGAGAGAGAGAGAGAGAGAGAGAGAGAGAGAGGGAGAGAGAAGAAAATGAAGGTTAATTCATTCCGGCAAGTACGCTCCATCTGTTCTTGATTTCCATCGTGCTGCAGGCTACACCGCCTTCCTCCTCCTCCTCCTCCTCCTCCTCTTCATCCCTTCTTCCTCTCCATACCTCCATTCAACTCCCATTCTGACTCTATTGCTTTTTTCATGTCACCAACGCTCGACTCGGGCGAAGACGGAGCCCATTAGCTTGAATTTCTGGTTTTTTGTAGGGACGCCAAATAACGGCGCTGATGACTCGATAATGGAGGTCTTTGGAAAACATTAACAGGCAAGTACATTAACTTCAAAATTGTTTATTTTTCTCATTTTTACGAGCGTCATTTGCGGTTTAGGGTGCATTCAACTGACGGCGCTAATGTGTTCTCCAATTCCAGCATGTGTAGGTGTGTGTTATTAACCGTTAGTTACCTTGGTGTAAGTGCTTCTCTTCGTCGGAGTCCTGCTTGGCCTTGCTGTACTTACTCCTTCTGGGGGCAAAAACAGCGAGGCGGTCAGTAGGCGTGGCAACAGGTCATTCAGTATGTGTCAGCATTGAAAAGCAGAGCATGTGTATCCTTTCCAAACAAGGGTGTCAGCTCAGTAACGGCATGGGAGGGACATGGGAAACATGTCAGGGAATGAAGTGGAGCAATGGCTGATAACGGCCATTATTATTTGGTCAATTTGGTCAATTTGATAAATGACCAAATAATTGATCGTTATGAACTCTGTTATGATGATATATAATAAAAACTACAAGATAGGATTTTTAAAATTGTGTCTAAATTTCAAATTTCTACCATTGACTTCTATTCATTTTGACATTTTTCAAGGTAGGTATAAAATTGGGACAATTCCCGGAGAAGATGCACTCAACATCCCTCAACAGGCTGCCACTGTGATGTGTGGTGCAAAACGACCAGATGTGTTAAGACACTGTCCTCCCCTATGCGGTGCTGTAACGGTGGTATGAAGCGGGGCCACGTGATTACGGCCCCGCCCCTCAATCACGGGTTGGCCGCGGCAACACAATGACAGCAGCACGTCGCATGCATATAAAAAAAAAAAACAGCCACGAGATGACCACCTGCGTAGCTGGGGAGGGGGAGGCAATCACATGCAAAGAAGAGGACACACACACACACACATGAATCAACACATGGAGATGCGCATGCACACACACACACACACACACACACACACACACACACACACAGGAGGCGTGGTTGAGGTGAGGAGCCCCATCTGCATGTAATCCCATCAGTGTGACGGTGCTTTGTCCTGCTCACTGGTTAACACCCTGAGATTGGGTCACTGCAAATCCACCTGCTGCCTCTCTCTAGCTCTCCATCCCTCTCTCCTTTTCTCTCTCTCTCTCTCTCTTTTCTGTATTCTATCTCCTAGCTGTCATTGCCCGCTATCTTGTTTTCCAGCCCCCCAAACCCCCCTCCCCTTCTTTTTCCTCTTTCTCTTCACGCCGGTCAGCGAGGTTGCAGGAGGAGAAAATAACTAGCGGCTGGGATTACGGCCGTGAGCTAGATAGAGGACAGAGTGGAGGGTGGATGGGGAGGATGGGAGGAGGAGGAGGAGGAGGAGAAGCAGGGAGGGATGGAGTGGAGAGGGAGCGAGGAGCGAGGGGTCGCTGATTGCATCTCTTCAGCTGTCGGGGCTGTCAATCACGTCTCCGGTGTGGCGAGTCATCACTCAGCCAGACAGCTAGTGCACCACATGTCGGCTGAGTGTGTGTGTGTGTGTGTGTGTGTGTGTGTGTGTGTGTGTGTGTGTGTGGCTGCATGCGTGTGTGTGTGTGACCGTCCATCTTCGACAGGTGACAGCTACTTCTCCCGGTGCTAAGCAAGACATTCCTCATCTCAGGGGAAAGAGAGAGAGACAGAAAGCAGAAGGGAGAGAGAGAGAGAGAGAGAGAGAGAGAGAGGGGGGAAGGAAAGAGGGAGAGGAAGAGGAAGATGAAGAGGGATGACGCTCACCTGCGGCTGATGACGAAAGCGCTGATGAGGATGATGAGGAGGACCACGCTGCCCACCACCGACACCAGCAACACCGTGGAGTTGGTGCCGTCGCCGATGATCGGAGCCGGCACTGCGGGAGAGAGGGAGAAAGGTTCATAAAGAAGAGGAGGGGAAAGACAAGCGTTTATGGAGAGGGGGAGGAGGGAGAGGGAGGAAGGGGAAGGAGGGAGAGGGAGGAAGGGGAAGGAGGGAGGGAGGTTTTACGGAGACAAAAGCACAAAGTCAATATCATTGTGTAGGATCGGGTCGGCGCACATGAAAGGGCCAGCGTACCTTCTCTGTTTGTTAACGTTATTGACCTCCCTCCCTCCATTTCACTCTCTTTTTCTCCCCCCCATCCCTCACCCACACACTGTTTGCCCTGGTTCCCTACCCCTCCATTTTACGACGCCCCCCCCCGCCCCCTATAAAGTGTTTGCGTGCTCCATTGAGAGACAATGGGCGTGCCGTTAGGATGTGTGCTTGACCGTGTCTCTATCATGCGCCACTGTCTCCATCTGCATGACAAAGGGGGACACCTGGGTCTCCCCGGTAACCCGGGACGCATTTCATATCGAGTGACATCACATCTGTCAAAGCGAGTCACAAGTAACAATCGAACTTTAAAAAAAAAAAAAAAGTCGGCATTAGGTTTTAAGCTGATATTGACCTTTATATTACAAATCAGATCTGGGGTCAGTGTTGTCCAGCTCCGATATGATGGATATGATGCAGTTTGATCGATACATAATGGTAGTCTATAGGAAGGTCTGAACCTGAATTGATTTTAATGTGACCTTTTATCCTGGGTTTCAATGGAGTTTTTTTTCCTCCCAAAACTGTTGAAGAACAATTCTTGGGAAACACTGAATACAAAGATTTCTTTTGCACGAAAATCAACAAATTTAAAGATATTGACTAATTGCAAAACAAAAAAAATTGGGCGGTATCGATAAGCACCAATATCGGCTGAACCCTAGTCGGCATATCCACTGACCAGTCGCTGCACCTTCAATAACGGAGGCTATTCAAGTTGCTGATAGTCAGGCTCTGATATCATTCATGTTTTATAGATGACAACTATTTTGATTAATGACTCCGCAGTGAAAGACACAAACTCATAAAAGACGCTATCATTGCAGAAGCGGGAGCCGTAAAGCCGGCGCCGAGCTCCGCGGTGCGATGATGTCATCAGATGCGATCGCCGCACTCACCGGAGTTGGTCATGAACTCAAACGGCGTGCTGAATTCCCCGTAGCCGGCCGCCGTGCGAGCGCGCACGTGAAACACGTAGGACGTGAGCGGGGTGAGGCCCTTGATGTCGGTGTTCCTGGACGAGGTTTTTATGATCCTGTAGCTCCTCTCATTCTGATCCTGCAGGAGGAGGAGGAGGAGGAGGAGGAGGAGGGGGGGAAACAAGAGAGCGGGGATAATCGGTGAGGCGTGGTTTTTCTTGGTGGAGGCAATGCAAAAAAAATAGTACACACAAAAGAAAAACTTTTTGTGAAAAACTTTGATAGCGACAGTAGAGAGAGACAGGAAAAATTGGGGGAATGAGATGGGGATGGCATGCAGCAAAAGGTCCCTAGGACAGATTCCAACCCAGGATGTTGGGGGGGGGTTGGGGGGTTGGGGTAGTGTTTGAGAGGACTTCATCCATGACCCCCTCACCTTCTCGTAATATTTGACCTCATACTCCAGGATGACGCCGTTGGCCCTCTCAGGCTGCTGCCAGGCCAGTGAGATGGTGTGTCTCGTGATGTCCTTCGCCTGGATGGAATTCACTGGAGAGGGAGCTGGTTGGGGGATCAAAGGAAGAGGGGGGGGGGAGAAGGAAAGCAATTTTAGTCCTCCATGTTGTTTTCAGCTTTGGAGACACCAAGTCTGTTTTTTGTTGCCCTCCTAAATCCCCTACTCTTTTGCTCCTGCTGAGAAAGTCAAACAGAGTGCCAGGCCACAAGGCAATCACTTCCATTTGTCTTTGAGCTTGGCTCCCAGTCACAGAGGCGGAGGCGTTATATAGCTGTACGGGCTACGCCGCTGAACTGCCACAGCTAAGAGTGTATGGCGATACTCTATTTCTGAACCAACTGCTTGGCATCCATAAAACTGATTCAATTTCCCCTCGGGTGGCGCTAGCGTCTGAGCCACTTTTCCTACAAGCTGGCAAAAAAATAATGTCTAACTTCATTTTCTGCAGATTTCCAGGTCACCCTGGGAGACGGGGCGCATTCGCTACCGAGTCCGCCGCGGAAACCTCAACATGAGCTCGACGCCTTTGCTTTTCTTTTTTTTTTTTGTCTTCCAAGGGAGCAAATCAATTGGTTTTCATTAAAGCGCCAGTGAGCGATCTTATCTCAAAGCCCTTCCCACAGCAGCTGATAATGAGGCCATATTTCAAGCAGCCGCGCTATCTGCGCTCCAGCCCCCTTTAACACGTGAAGGTTAAAGCACAGATAATGGCTTACGCTTGTCCCCTCCCTCCGGTGTGTCACCGCCGCACAAATCAAAGCACTATCTTCAGGGAGTGTGACAACACTAAAAATTGGGTCATACACACACACACACACACACACACACACACACACACACACACACACACTCGACGCTACAAAAGAGGAATCCATAGGCGTGGAAAAGATACAGTCGTAAAACAGCGAGGCGCTCGTGTACAAATCCAGTTTTGAGCAGACAGGCATATCTGGGCTGGGCCAGATGGAGGTGTAGACCAAGGCACGCTGATGTTGGCGCACACACACACACACACACACACACAACCCAGCTACAGATTGGAAGAAGCTTTAAAGATGTTGTAAGAGGACACACAGACACACACACACACAGAGCTTTTTCCTGCTTCTCGCCTCCACAACGACTTGAAATTGAAGTCCTTGTAAAGCTAAAACAGCAATTGCCCCATCCTCCCACACACACACACACACACACACACTCTCCTAGTGTCTAGCGTTACCCTCGACAACCAAACAACAACCTCACACACCCCCTCAAAGCAAGAACAAAGCAAGACGCAGACACAACCGTTTACGTCTCGTGGTGTCTGAAGTGACCCGAGTGCATCCGTGACCTCCGGCCTCCAGCGATACTGTAACCTTACTCGTTCCAGACCATCTGCCTTTTAAGGAATTACAGTGGGATGATTAATGAGGGGTTCCCCGGCCAGCCGATTATGATTGGATTATCTATGACATTATATACGTTCTCTTCCCTTTGACCGGGGGGCTCCAGGGAGGCTAGCCTTCGTGCTAATGCTAGCACAACCCGGCTTTTAGCCAGGGATTGAGTTCAAACGGGCCGGGAACACAAGCGCCGGCGACGGATCGGGTTTCAGCGGGGTGAAGAAGAGGCAGGGGGTAAGCGATGGGTTAGACGGAGATGGAGAGGGATGGGATTGCAGACACGGTCTTGGTAAATAGATTTACCCAAGGTTGTGTCATCCCGCTGGCCTAATGTGTTGCATCTCCGTTAAACAATTAGACGTCGGCCATTTGTATCCCCCCGATCAATCTTGCCTGGCAGTGAGAGCCAATTTGAAGGCCCCCGCGGGGCTGGCCGAGGACGCCGAGAACCCCCCAGAGGGGTCACGGCCACGGCCCCCCTCCCCCCCCTAGGTAATCCACACATCCATCTTCCCTCCAAAGATGACAGATATGGCGATTTAATCGTGTTCGGCTCCTCTTGTTGCGTTTTTTTCCCCCTCCCTCCCCCGGGCTAATGCGGAGATAAAGATGAGTGATTTTCTGAGCGGTCCCTTCTGAGGCTCCGTACACGAGGCGAGTTGAAAACCGAGCGAGCGTCCACTAAGTGATCCATCAAGGGCGAGGTTTTTACGACTGGATATGAATACCCCAAAAAAGCAGAAGACACACACACACACACACACACACACACACACACACACACACACACACACACACACACACACACAAAGTGTACAAAGCTGACGCAATCCGAAAAACTAACACGTCAATCCAGGCGAGATTAAAGTTTTTAACCTGAGGCTGCGATTTTGGAGGAGGCCGTGCTAGACTGGCTGGCACCTCTGTAGATCCATTTCAATATGTGGGGCAGATCTGTAATTTCCCAGCGCCCCCTGAACGCGTGGGCTAAAAAACGCCGCTGGAATAATAAAAACACGATGCAATGAATATTCAGATCTCATTTCAGAATAGCGGGCTCCGAAAAAAAACCCTCAGCTCAGCTACGCGACGCGTGTACACACACACACACACACACACACACACACACACAGCGACACAAAAGGACCTCATTACACAAACAGACAGATGGAAACACACACAGAAAAAAAAAAAACATACACCTACTCCCATTATCTCACACAGACAGCGAAAAAACTCAATCACACCACCTATGCATTACATTATAACAAGTTAAGCCCGGGCAGAGACACGAGCAGACTCAAAAAAGAGACCCGGTTTCGGTCCGGTTTGAAAAAAAAATAAAAATACTGGAGTTTGTTTCCCGGCAAATTCTCTTGCAGATGTTTGTGAGGTTTTTTTTTGTTGTAGCGTGGCGAGTTTGTCTCTGCGAAAAAACGTGTTTCGTCGCGACGTATTCGGGGGCGGCGAGGAGCAGCAGCTGCAGTCGGATTACGGTCCGACATTTGTAGGACGCACATGTGGTTGCCAGATTTGGGGCCTGGTTGCCAGATTGGAGTCACTCGGTTTTCGCCGCCGCCGCCGAGGAAAAGCAGGCGCGGGAGGGAGGGAGGGAGGGAGGGAGGGAGGGGAGCGAGAAAATGGTTTCCTTCGTACAAGACACCCCCCCCCCAACCCGGCCTCTCCTCCTCTATAACATGTTTCCACACACATGTCTGTCCGATTTGCCGTAGAGATGGAAACTCGCACACATGTGCACTGACGGACGTGCCCACACACACACGCTCTCATGCACTAATTCACTCCTAGTCACATAAGCCTGCCAAGTTTTTTCGTATAGAGACATAAACACCTCTCTTTCTCTCTCTCAGACTCACACACACACACACACACACACACACACACACACACACACAAAAGTGCTTGATCCCATAAAGGGGAAAAAAACATCCATTTACAGCCAGGGGTCAGTTCAAAGCCTGGACATCCCCCCTCTCTCTCTCTCTCTCCCCTCCCTTTCCTCATGCAGTCAGGGTGAAAGGGTTACACCCTGGCTGATTTACGATGGTGGAATTGTTCATGGTGAGATGTGGAATCTGACCTCCTCACACACACACACACACACACAGACACGCAATGCAATAAAACGCACACACACACACACACACACACACACACACACACACACACACATCTTCATTTCTGTCTTCCACTGTGGCTATACCCGCTACTTTTATCTGTTTTCCTCTCACTTACACAATAACACACAAATCTTCCCATCCAACCTTCCCCCCCCCCCCCCCCCCCCGACCGTTCTAGCCGAAACTTGAACCTCGGTGGGCGGTGGCCCGGGTGTCTTTTCCACATCGCTTATAAATC
>JAXDDW010000010.1:1562500-1575000 GCA_034670385.1 Hoplostethus mediterraneus | reverse complement strand
AAACAGTGGGCCTTTATGGCACCCGCTCATAACTTGAGACAAAAAGTTTGCTTTGGATCCCTGTTATTAGGTTTCTGCTTTGAAGCGCGAGGGGCCTGCACCCGAGGGCCCCTGGGTAGTTTTAAACGGGAGCGGATCTGGGGGAAAGGGGGGGGGGGGGGCACGCAGACCGGCTTCCTCCTCCGCTCATCAATCCCAATTTAGATGTCGGCCCCGTTGTAATTAATGTGTTTTTTTGCGTTGCTTTCAAACATAAGCGACGGTAATTGACTTAGCTCTCTCTCTCTTTCTCGCTCGCTCTCCCTCCGACTAATGAAGCACACGCGAGCAGGCTGGCGAAGGGGGGGGGGGGCGTGCGGGGTGGATCGATGCAGGGTGAAATATGAAAGCTAGTCAGCCCGCAGACGAATCATTTCACAACGGAAATTAATTATCAGTGTTATTTTTGGAGGAGCGGAGTGGCGATGAGCGATTTCACAGAGACACGGGCAGCAGGAGAGAGAGAGAGAGAGAGAGAGAGAGAGAGAGAGAGAGAGAGAGGGGGGGTGCGGGGGTGTAGGAGTGCATGCATGTGTTCGCCTGAGAGAGAAGACGCGCGTGCCGCCGCCCGCGCGGGTGCGTTTGAGCGCCAACGTAGACGCGGACCTACAAGTTTCATCCGTAAACACGTTACACGTATGTTTGCAAGACGGCACGCGCCGCACATGTACGGTTAGCGTTTTTTTTTTTTTTTTTGGCGCAGCCGGTCTGGCAGAATGAGAGAGTAAAGAGAGTGACGGGGAGGAGAGGAAGGAGAGATGGAGAGAGAGAGAGGAAGGAGGACAGAAGGAGAAGACAAACACCGTCTGTTAATCCAGAAAAGCAGAAAGCCGCCGATTAGTATGGACGGAGCGGGTCTGCACGAGGGGGAGAGATAGAGGGGAGGGAGGGAGGGAGGGAGAGAAATGGATGGGAGGCTGTTTAACTGAAAAGGACCTTACGGGGTCACTAACAACACAGGACACAAGCTCTGTGTGTGTGTGTGTGTGTGTGTGTGTGTGTGTGTGTGTGTGAGACGATGAAAGGATGCAGAGTACACGGCAGTAATATTAGCATCACCCTCAACCTCCCCTACCAACCGCAGCCTCCTATGAAAACCTATTAATAATTCTTCATTAAAAATGATGATAAAGCACCGACTCCCCTCCTCTTTTCCCCCTCTCTCCTCTCTCCTCTTCCTCACCCCCCTCCCCTCCCTATTCTCTACATCCCCTCCTCAGACAAACGGGAACAAGTTACAGATGGGGTTTCTAAATTAAGGTGCCCTACGCCCAACCGTCATTATAATAGTCCCTTTGTCAGTGCGCTCAACACAACCCCACCTCCCCCTATCTGCTCAACGGTGTCCCGTACCAGATATGAAGCCATTACCAGGCTGTTATCTTCACTTAGGGCAGTCGCAGACCAAACAGGGACAAAGGTAATATTCATGTGTGACGGGGGGGCATTTCTGCCAGTGTCTTGAGATAAAGGCTTTGTGAGAATGAGGTGTGAACCGAGGTGTGTGTGTGTGTGTGTGTGTGTGTGTGTGTGTGTGTGTGTGTGTGTGTTCGTGTACTTCAATCCTTACGGGGATCGAATGAGGATAGAAAGATGAGACAATCGCTACAGTGAGGGGCGGTGGAATGAATGTAGTCAATGGAAGGTCCTCACAAGTAAGGTAAGTCAGACGTGTGTGTGTGTGTGTGTGTGTGTGTGTGTGTGTGAGAGAGAGTGCTGTATACAACGCTATAAAAACACCTCAGTATCAATGTTTTCTTTGTTGCCTATGTGTTGCTATGGCGATGGCTGCAATACTGCAATATAACTTTATGACTTGGACTGTATAAAGTCCCAGTCCTACCTACACACACACATACACACACATATACATACATTCCACCATGTCCCGGTAGTCCCCCCCCCCCCCCCCATACATTCCACGCGCACACACTACCTTTGGCTGTACCTGTCGCTCTCCCAGAATGCACCGGTGGGAGCAAGGGAGCGTGGGAGAGCCGTCGGCTGTGACTGACACCCGGTAATTAATCCTGGGAGAGAACGGCGGGGGGGGAGACGCGAACGCAACCTCGCACAACCTTCGTCCAACGTTAGCTCAACGTTTACCTCGGCGTTCACACTCCTGACGGGGAGCGGGGGGAGAGGGGGGAGAGGGGGGAGAGGGGGAGATCCGGAGGGAGGATGAAAAAAAACTTTCTCCTGAAGAAACTTTCAGCTAAAACACTTGATTTTTTTTTCCTCCTTCTCCTTTCCATTTTTTATGGCTTCGCAATTTGCTCAGAGCCTTATTTCTTCCCTGTCGCTCCATCCCTCCCATACCACCCCCCCTTTAATCTGTCTTTCTCCCCCTCTCCTTCCTCTCTGTATCCCCTCGGCCTCTGCTCCCGCTCTCCTCTCTCTCTCTCTCTCCCCCCTTTTCTCCCCTTCTTTCATCCCTCTCTCTTTCTGTCTCTTCCTATCAGTGATTGTTAGCTTAGCGTTGTGCAGGGCCGAGGCAGCGAGCGGGCGAAATTGGCCAGAGCACGGACCCTGCCATTACCATCCGTTTATTCACCCCCCCCCACCCACCCCTGCCCTCCATTCATTCCTCCCTCCATCCCTCCCTCCATCCCTCCCTCTTCCTCTACCAAACCGCTGCTAAGAAAACTGGGGAAAATCTGAGAAACACATCAAGGGCCAACAGAAACCCCAAAACGGAGAAAACCCCCCTCCCCACAACCTGAACAGTGGCCCTCATTACCGCCATGTAGTGTGTGTGTGTGTGTGTGTGTGCACGTACACACACACACACACACACACACACACACACCATGTAACTCCACGTAATGTTAGTTAGTTTAATCTGTTTCAGTGCACCTTTTCTAAATGGTTATGCTGCAATATCAATGTCTATTAAGGTTCATCGTGTTGTGATGTCATTCTGTCTTGTGATGTCATGTCGTTAAAACTTTAAGATGTTTTTATTAAGTTTTTTTTGTCATGATGAATGAAGAAAAGAATAAAAAAAAGATGAAAGAAAGAATACTTTTTTTTAATCTATATGCCGCTCAGGTACAAAGTGCGCTACATAGAGTAAATGAGATAAAACTGACAGCAAAACCAAATGGAAGCAAGGCAAGAAATACAAAAACGGAGGTCACGAGAAAATCGCGACATAAAAGTGAGTCTTCCAATTTTAAGAAAGCAGCTTGACGATCCTAGATTTAGCGAGCCGAGGCTCCTCGGGGCAGGTCGACCCGACCCAAATGTCTGGGAGGCAAAACATCTGATTTGCCTGCTTGTTTTTAATCTGCAAAGTGGTTATCGTGATCAACTGTGGCACCGATCAAAAAGAAAAACAAACAGCAGGAAAAGCTCAAAGATGTGAGGGGAGGTACTGGAAGCTAAAACAGGCCTGCACACACACACACACACACACACACACACACACACATACATGCTGTAACAAACCGGCCACAGTCACACACACAGCATCCAGTTTTAATCATCAACTCGCATCGGTAGACCCCGAGCTAAGAGAGGGGAAAAGCATTTTCAATTACCCATGGACACACACACACACACACACACACACACACACACACACCCCAATTACCGGAGATGCCGGCTCTTTCCCAGCCTGACCTTCAGCAAGGCAAACTGGGAAATGACTTTAAGAGGGGTTGTTTTTTTCCTCCTCCGCTCCGTTCGTGACTCCCGACTAGGTTTTACAAGACAGAGAGAGAAAGAAGAAGAAGAAGAAAACAAACAAAATAAAAACGTGGAGACGGAGGGATGCTTGAGTGACAGCTGTAATTACAGAGCTGCGACGTGTGGGAGTGACCCACGGAAAAAAGGAAGAAGAAAAAAAAAAAAAACACATATATATATGTGAAAGGAAAACGCAGATGGACAGACGGGGGTCGAGGGCGGGGTCAAAGTTCAAAACGCTGACCGGGTGACGAGACGGGGGCCAAAAGGTTGAGTGAGAGAGACGCGCTAATGTGAAATTCCTACCGTGAGAGTTTGGGGTTAGATTCCACACGACAACTTGGGAGGGGATCGCAACGCTATTAAATCAACATTTCTTCCCCCCCGAGACATAAAAGCCTTCCTCCTACTAGCAGAGCTGGGCGGGTCACCATCCCATGAAATTAGCCTTAACCTAGTAAATGAGCTTTGACAGCTGCCGCCTTCACCCACGCAACCTCCATTAAAAATCCAAGCAGATATTATAGCCGCTCGTGGGTATAAACGGCACCGCTGAAGTGGGAACCCGGCTTCTACCTCGGAATACCCGGAATACCGCAATACAAATAGTGACGAAACTGCCGGTTAGAGAGACACTCCTTCAATCAACAACCATCCGCCCTGCTGAAGTGTCCTTGAGCAAGTCATTGAATTGGAGCAGATCCAGGGCTGCTGGTCTGTCACATCTGACCTCCCTTGTGGTCCAGGGTGGCGCGCAAAAACTGGGATTAAAGTGATAATCTGACATTTTCACTGTCACTTTTGCTACTCTCCACCACAGATTCCTTCAATGCAGTGATTCAGTTCGTAGCCGGTTCATGAAATCGTCTACGTTTTGCTTTTCCAAACACCCGGTGTTCAGGAAAGGTCTTGAATGGGGAAACTCCTCTGGCGCACAGGAAGTGATGTGTTGTTTTCGTTTCCGATTTGTGTGGAATCAACAGAAGAAGAACTGGGTAGTTTAGCGTGAGCAGCGATAGCCACCGTGGCTGAACAGACAGAGAAAAGAGCGCCACCTACAGGAACTCAAACTCCATCAACAGAAATTCCAAGAAAAAAGCACCAAAGATGGAGGCGGAAAGAAAAAAAAAAAAAAAAAGGATCAAGGAACAAGGAAGTTGTCGTTGTCCTGAAGTTGAAACCTCTCGTGCTCCGGTGCTTTCACAGTTAACCGCCGGGTCGTTTGCTTTGGCCGCTCGTCTGATTCAATAAACTCTTTCGTTGAGTGATGAATCCGCATGAACTTGACGGATCACTCAGCTCAAATGGCGAGCCAACTATGAGCTAATCAACACAACAGATGTTTTGGCTCTTCAAATCGCTTCCTAACACACACACGCACACACACACACACACAAACACACACACACACACACACACACACAACTGTCACATAACAGGACGAATGCAGTTATTTGCTGGAGAATGAGACTTGGTACTTTGCGTGGGTTTTCACTTTTATCTGTATGTGTGTATATATATATATATAGCTCCCAGTATGTACATGCCTGTGACTCAGAGACAGAGATGGGAGGGGGGGGGTGGGGGGGGGGGGGGGGGGGGGGTTGGGAGGAAAAGGTATCATTAGGCAGCAGGATTGTTAACAGTGTTGTTTTATCACGGTCATGGTGAGTCAGGGGCACTATTGGCACACACAGCCTCACCAGGGACTGACTCAGACACCACAGACAAAACAACACACTGAACACCTCTCCTTCATCCACATCGCTTCCTGCCGTCATCTCTCTCTTCCTGTGTTTAGCGCCTCTGTCTCTCTCTCTCTCTCTCTCTCTCTCCTTTGCACCCTCTCTTGTGTCTGCAGCACTTTCTTCTTCGGCGTCCGCTCTGCCCTTGTTTTTCACCTTTTTCTTCCTCTCGTGCCCGGGCTAACAATTTATCTCTGGTCGTCCTTCTCTCTCTCTCTCTCTCTCTCTCTCTCTCTCTCTCGCTCTCTCTCTCTCTCTCTCTCCCCAGTGTTCCAGTCTCTCTGCGGAGGACCGAATCTTGGATGCGGTGGTTTATACCCTCATTAGCTCTCTGTCTCCATGACTGATCACTAAGTACCACCTGGAATCTAAAGACACCTATTAAAACAACAGGCGCCTGCTTTGTGTGTGTGTGAGATTGTGTGAGATTGTGTGAATGTTTGTGTGTGTGTGTGTGTGTACGAGTAATTCAGGTTGACATTGTGTGATAGTGTGTGTGTGTGTGTGAGAGAAAGAGTTGGTGTTATTCACAGCGTTGGAATCAAAGTCTGTGTTGAAGTGTAAGTAATTGCGTGTGTGTGTGTGTGTGTGTGTGTCGTGTTGGATTCCTATACAGATGCTATACTAAACACTGAACAGAACGATAACGCTGGATATGAACTCACTATCCAAAATGCACTCCTCATAATGGCAAACTGCGCGTGACTTACGGGTGCAGGGCATGGACGCCGGGTCCGTCTCGGAGCGGAAGTATCCCTTGTCGCAGACGCAGGACGTGGATCCCTCCCTGACCGAGTAGCTGTGGAGGGGACACTTGGAGCAGGAGCCGTCGGTGGCCAGGGCGCGGTAGTAGCCGATCTTGCAGGCTGAAAGAGAGAGCACAGGGAGAGGCTTAGTCTGAGCATCACCACACTGGATGATATGTTTTGGTTTTTTTTATCATTACAATGGGAAGCAAAGCAGAAATCAGCGGCAATTTATTCATCACACTGTCAGTCGTAATGTAAGATGAAACTTTTATGATGACATTGAGACGAAAATAGCGATGGAATAAAGAAAATCAAAGAATACATGTAAATACAAACACAGCAAATGGGGGAGTATAACGTGAACTCAATTCCACCATGCAGCAGAACATGTTGAGTAGTGGGTATGGATGAAAGTCACTGCTCCACTTTGTCCCTGGACATTTAGTCAATATTTTGCCATAGCTTATGATTTACTGAACTGAAGCTCCTGACACACAGTAGTTGGTTTCCAACAGGAAGGCCAAGTTTTCTCCCCCGTGAGCAATCTACTGCTCTGGTGGTTTTCTCTCTCTCTCCCCCCCCCGATCCTCCCTTCTCTCCCTATCTATCTTCGCCGCTTTCTTCTTGTTATCCCGCCCCCCCCCCTCAAGAACCGGCATGCTATTATCAGAAACAACAGGAGAGGAGCGGAGCCCTGACACTCGGTGGGTATTGGATAACCGCCCCTTGTCTTTCTCACAACTCTAGACTCTGCCGGGCTGGCGGCGCTCGGAGCTGCAGTGGAACCGGAGCCGTTGGCATTTTCAGACCATTTAACAAACAAATGCCACCACACTTGGCACATCAGGACCTCTGTTAGTCCTCCGAGCCTGTTTTCACCCTATGGGTCTACCACACATACACACACACACACACACACGTCTTAAACGGTAACCTAAGTGACACTTTTCCTTCGTCGGCGACAGTGCTCGCCTTTCTCTTGACTGACAGTTTGATTGGAGGGCTCGTCTTTCAAGGAGTTTCTCCCTCTCCGTCTATCCCTTCCTGTAACAGGCCGGGGAAGCCTAGCGTGGGTTATGTTTCACCCCCCCCCACCCCCCCCCCACCCCGAGCGCCGAACTAGAAGGAGGAGGAACAAAAGAACAATTCTCCGAGAGGTGCGGCGCAGACAGTCGGGACACCGATTGGACCGAATAGTCTGTCAATCAATCGGGGCGGGCGGTCGCGGCGCGCTTGGCAATGAGCGGTGGAATGGTATTGAGGCCAGAGGGCTGGCGGTTTGGGTTTTGGTGGAGTGTGTGTGTGTGTGTGTGTGTGTGTGTGTGTGTGTGTGTGTGTGTGTGTGTGTATATGTGTGTGTGTGTGCGTGCCTTGTTATGATGTAAAAAGACCCACTGGAGACAGATGGGTAAATCCATACCCTGTATAAATCAGATAATTACACACTTCTAGTCTACAGGGGTAAAGCGACCCCCTCCACCCCAACACACACACACACACACACACACACACACACAGTCCAAAACACGTGCTCACAAACACATACGCGGTACCCAGTTGCGAAATTGCCTTCAAATAGAATGAATTTCCTCGCCGCAGTCATAAATACGCGAGGGAACCCTACATTCAGATGAAACTCCCACATAGCTGCGCCACCCTCATCAGCGCCGAACCCACACACACACACACACACACACACACACACACACTCCCCGAGCGAAAACACACACATTCCGCCGCCGTCCAATGAACACAGTCGTACGCACACCTACAAACCAGCCGAGGAAAATCCACAAAACCCCTCGGAAAGGCGGGGAAATCCCTCTCTGGCACGGAGCGAGGCTCTCCCTGCCCTGCAGCGGGCCGGATTAGCAGAGCCCGGGCGTTAACCTGCTAGCCGGGGGGGGCTAGCCGCTACCTGCTGAGCCTTTCTCCCCCCCCTGCTCCCCCTCACTCAGTCAATCAGGGCCCCGGGTCCCTGCCGCTTCACTCGCTGACGCTAAGCTAAGGGCCTCTTTGATTAGCGCCTGCGGGGGGGCGCACGAAAAGCCTCTCTCTCTCCCTCTCCCTCTCTCTCTCTCATCTCTTTCTCTCCACAGTTGTGAAAAAGAAAGAGAGATTAGTCGGGAGGCGCTTTGTGTTATCTCTCTATCTTTAAGGGGCTCTGGCGAAATCCCTTAACGCCCGATCGCGTCGCTGGAGACGGGGACGCGGTCGTGAACCGCTCCGGGTGACAAAACGAGGTTGTCGTCAGGGTTTGTGGATGTGCGCTGACCGGGAAAGCGTCCAGAGGTGACAGCGGGGGGTCAGCCAGCTGTTTTGGGGGGGGGGGGGGGGGGGGGGCTAGAGGGAGAGTTAATTGAGCCCCGTGCTCCGCGGCCTTCGGGCTTGAGCCTCTTTAAAAGAAACCGCCGTAAGAGCGGGCCGTCTCACGCTGGGCGCACGGCTGATGAGTTTTTCACTCGGCGATGATTAAGCCGTCCCGGGCTGAACCCCCGCGCGGGGGTGGGGGGGGGGGGGGTGTCCCAAGTCTTTTTGCGCAACTCCAAATCCTTGTTTGCCACGGATACACACTCACACACACACACACACACACACACACACACACACACACACACACACACACTGGCGTCCTCTCCTGCGGTTTGACTTCTACGCCTCCGAAATTGTGTTTGAAAACGCGATGTCAACATTCGAGGGGTTGTTTATAGCGCGCGACTGCCCCAGCAAGGGAAAAGGCACAAGGGGGGGGGGGGGGGGGGGGGGGGGGGGGGGTGTTGATATCCAAGTAAATCTAAAGGAATTCGCTTCCCATTAGGAGTGTGTGTATGTGTGTGTGTGTGTGTGTGTGTGAGGGAAGAGACCGCAGCAGTGGGTGGTCCGAGAGACCGTGGCTTCAGAGAGGAATCTCCCTTAAGACTCGCTGGATTTATCACTGTCCGGGCCAGCCGTGGCAAACACACACACACACACACACACACACACACACACACGAACACATGTATTTAGTTTTTATGGGGTCTGAGCTCCGAAGCCCTCATCATATCCTCTCTTATAAAGCTCTCCCGAGCCTAACCCAGTTTTTCCAGACCATTCGCTCCCCTTTTTCGGCTCTCCATCTCTCCTATTTATTATTTTTCCCCTCACTCTCTTTCCTCCCCCATCTCTATCTCTCCCTCTCTCCTCGCTCTCCCGAGGCTCTCTCTCGGCAGGCCTCCTTTCAGACAGAGAGGGGTTTGTCAGGTGCCAAATCCCCGAGCCGAGAGATCAAAGGCAGACAAAGAGACTGGTGACTTACTGTTCTATTCTGGATGGGCTCAAAATGGAATCCCTCATAGACCGGGGACATCACATTCTTCCCCCTTTCTCCCCCCTCCTCCCCCCTCCCAGCTCTTTCACTCATTCAATCCTCCTCTATTGCTTTAGTCTTTCTTCCCCTTTTGTCACTCTTTCTTCCCTCCGCCCCGTCCCCATCCCCGTTGTCTCCTAAGCTGGAGCACGTTTGGAAGAAAAAGGGGGGGGGGGGGGAGCAGGGGAGGAGGGGGGAGGAGCCCGGGGAAGGGGAGCGGGGTTGTGGGAGTTAATGAGCAGTTTTGTCAGTGTGGCGGGGGGATTCTGCCGGCTGAATTGGCCACACCGCGTGAGAGGAGGGGGAAACCTGGAGTGGGGGGGGGAACTTGTGTCAAGAGACAAAACGACGCAGCCGTCTGCAAAATAAAAGCACAATAGCTAACGATACAATGACGGCTAAACCCACACGCCGGACACCTCACAAGTAAGTTCTCCTCACTGTGGCAGCTACCTGCACACTGTGGATGCTCCTCACACTGCAGACAAAAAAAATGCATTTACACACACACACACACACACACACACACACACTCACACACACTCACACACTGCAGCAACACCTTGCATGACCCGCATGCAAAGATAGAAGCTATTCTGTAGCCGACGCAACAAAGCCTCCGATACAGTAGAGACTGGAGAGCATGAGAGCAAAGCCCAGGAATGCAACACGCAACGCACGGCACAATAACCGGGGCCTGCCCAGACCAGAACAATCGCTTTCACTCATAATCAAAAAAGAATTAAGTTCAAACTATATCGCTTTACGCCCCCCGCCCCCGCTTTGATTTTTCTTTGGGTGATGAAACTCGGTCGCTCTTTCTCAGTCATAACAGACAGCGAGCGCTCTTCAGAAGAGCAGTCAGGATGCCTTCCTCACAAAGCCGTTCTTTCAACAACAACGAGGGGAAAAAAAAGACGCGATCAGTTTTCAGGACCCGAGGGCAGAGAGAGCCTCTCCTGCTACTCCTCCACCTTGGAGGAGCCAGCGCTCTCTATTCAACCACCTCCTCCTCCTCCTCCTCCTCCTCCTCCTCCTCCTCCTCCTCCTCTGCCAGATCCCTCTCTCCCTTTGTGTCTCTTCCATCTCTTTCTCTTCCTTCTCCCTGTGGAAAGCTGGTTCGCTGCTCAGGTGGAGAGGCTCCCGCTCCGACGAGTTGCTATTCCAGGAGTGTTTTGTTTACCCCCCGGCAAGCGGTCCCTAACTGAAGTTTTCAAAACAGCATTCAAACACAGATGTGTATGTATATATATATATATACACATGCCCTCCACTCCCACGCAGACATGGGTACACATGAGAAAAGACATACACCTGAGCCACGGCCGCGTTAGCAGGGATAACTAGCGTCTGACCATTAGCATCTGTCACCGGAGCAGCAGGAGAGTGGAGCAGGTTCGGCCATTAATTCCATCGCTGGGGGTTATTAATTGCCTCCGGCCCTGACGGCGACACGCAGCCACACGGCCAGCGGAACCCATCAGCATGATGGATGAGGGACACGCGGCCACTGGAACTGATCACCATGATTGATGACGTACACCCGCCAACCCCTTCTTAACCTTGACCTGGCTAGGGGGGGGGGGGGAGGCGTTGGTGGGAAAAGGTCCCTTACCGCTGCTAACCGCCAACCAAACCGAGTGGCATCCGGGAGGGGGGGGGGGGGGGGGGGTCGACATCCTCACCGGTGTTAACGAAGGCTAAAAACAAAAAGCCGGCGAGGCCGTCGACATTAATGACGCACAAGCCGCCGCCTCGCTGACGACCACCGCAGCCCCGCCGGCCCGGTGCGAGAGAGCTGCCAGCAGTCTGTCTGTCAAACTGCCGGATGATTTATAACTGGATTTTCAGCAGGAGCAATCCATCAAAACAAGAGCCACCCAAGACGCTGTCCTAATTAAAATGTCTGTACCTCGACACGTAGGAACACAAGCCAGCCACGGAGAGCCAGATGAGTGGAAAGAAATAAAATGAAAATGACCAAAATAGTCCCGGAAAGCAAAAGAAAAAAGGAACGGCTGCGATGAGCAACATTTTGAACCCATCAAAATACTTTGGACGAAGAACAGAGCTGCCGGAGGACGGATAGTTATTATTTTCTTACGACTTTGATCTCAAACCCGATCGCTTTGTAACGAGGGCACGGACAGAAAGAGGTTAGGCTAGTACACAGAATCAGTGATTTTCAAAATAAAACCCTTGCCGATGAGAATGAAGATCCCTTCTTCTTCTTTCTGCTGAAGAACCATCCCCTGGTACTAAACACAACCCTTTTTGTGCGCTCCAGTGCCTACTTTTGTTATTATTTGGATTGCATAACTGAAACACCGAAATATTGTTCTGTAGACTTCCTGCAGAGCGAGGCCTCCACGTTCTTCTCGACACGTAGGCCCGACTTCCTCCCCAATTCCTGGTCTTAACGGGCTGGAGCAGAATAGAGGAACCCATAAGTACAATGGCTATATCGGAATAATCTCAAGTATTACACCCAGCCGTTTCAGACCTCTCCTTAAAAAGAAAATGGGACACAGGGCGTTGAGGGTGAACGTTGGGAACAGAGACCGGTACATACAGAGAGAGAGAGAGACAGAGGACCAATATTGAACAATAAGTGCACAGAGACCCCTCGGACCAGACGGGGAAGCTGGGGGGGAGATAGACTGAACAGGGAGAGGCTTTAAACAGATCCATCTTTGTGCGGTTAAACAGTGTTTGACTTGGCCATTGTGGGCGGGGGCCACTCCGATTCCACTTTTGGCACCCGTGCCAGTTCCGCGAGGGTGGCACCACCCAAAGGCCGGGCGCCGCGCCAAACCGCTACGGACCTTTTGTGACCCAGGACTCAGGCACGGCAGGTGGGTAATGGATTATGATGCACGGCAGCCAGCGCACAGATAAATGTACCTCTGCACACCTGCACACACACAG